>BPLR01002847.1:0-75672 GCA_021605095.1 Caerostris extrusa
TTCATTGGCACATAAAAATGCTATTACAAATAGAATTAAAATATTAACAATACGAATTAATTTATGATAAATTGCTATCAATTATTAAAATTTTATTTTTTCCAATAATTTTTATTTCTAACATTTCCTTCTTACCCTTGATTTACTAAAAGTAAATTACTTTCTGTGATTAAAAACAATAAATAATAATTGTAAGCATGAAAGTATCTAAAATACTACCAGAAATAAAAAATAAAAGAATTGCATACAACTTTTAAAATTTTGTCATTATTATCTCTTTAACGTTTTACTATACTTCCAACAATTTTAAGTTTAAACTTATAACTTCTATTTAAGAACTTATACTTCTGTATACTTATAGCTTTATAACTTCTGTTAAACTTATAACTTCCAAGACTGATTTTTTTAAAGAAGTTTTAGAAAAAATTAGCAAATGAAAGTATTGTTTCTTCATTGAAAATTTTTAAAAAATTTGGGATCTATTTCCTGTTGCACAAGAGCAGGGAAAATAATAATAATAAATTAAACGTTTTTAAAAATTAATCAGGTCTTTAAACTTGAATACTCTTATTCTCACTATTTATTAATAAAGCGCAATTAATAAATATCATAAGCATAATTTAAAGTGCTTAGATTACAACATTGCAGATAACATACACAATATTAGCACAGGTACGTCATCAACATATGGCTATTATTATTGATGTCGAGCACTTTGGAGCTGGGTGCCACAGGATTCGGATTGGAGGCCCGGCAATGATATAGTTCGAATTCACCTTAAACTGTAGGTCCCAGTCTGACATGAATGTAGAACGTTGGGCGTAGGGCTACTACTACTACTACACCACACCACATCCCTGTGCCTGAAGCTGAGTTGCCTTTATAGTTTGGGAATGATGTGTGTAAGAAGAAGTCTGATTGGGCTTTGTGACACTATACGGTAATTTGAGACCTCCTGTCTCGAAGTCTACCAGCAGGCAGACGGTCTTGGCTTACCATGGGGTGTTGTGCCATTGAAGAAAAAGGTGGAATCAAGTAATCTTAATTCCAGAAGCACTAAATTAAATTCATCATTAATAACTTTATAGCCTAAACCTAAGAAATACATTATGCGTCTTCCCAACAAATGTTTTCAATTGTATAACGTAGTATTCTCTCATAGATCAAAGAGACACATGTTTTTTTTATGAGTCTTAAAACACTTCTCAGCATTTGCTATGACTTTTTGTATGAAACGCATCCCAACAAATTAGCATGATAATGCAAAAAATGTTATTCAGTAAATTTCCTACACTTCCTTTAACTGGTTTCTTTATTTGATGATAAATGAAGAAATATAAATTATCAAATCTTTTTTTTTTTTTGCATTTCAGGAAGACTATCCAAGTTAATTTTTGTTGTTTGTAATATTTCTTTTCTAAATGAAAATTGGAAAAAGTAAAAGTTATATAAGTTATAATATATCAAAGATTAAAGATATAAATAATGCAAAGATATAAGAAATTTATATAAAAGATTAAATAGATGAGTTATTTTATACTCATAATTTTCTGTAATTGTTTGCAAAGCAACTTTTTAAAACTTTATTCGGCTATATCAATTATACATTTGTTTGTGATCCAATAAACATTTTTTGTCAAGTATACATTCTATATATATCAAGTTATAAATAAATATGTACTGAATATGAAAATCCATGCAATTTTCGTATGCTGTAATGAAAAAAAAAATTTTTTTACACTGACAGGAATGCAAGGTAATTTAAGATACTAAATTTTCCTAATGAAATGGCCTGTTTCGAAATATAAAAATTGTTTTAAGCATTTGAGTCTGCATCTGTTGAGTTTTAGTTTTTGTGCAAAACAATAACGACTTTATTCGTAGAACTGGTTAGACTCTAAATTAACTTCCAAATTAGCATTTTAAGAAAAGTTTAATTTAAGAGTTTAGAGAAGAAAAGTTAAAAAGATAAATTTCAAAAGTTTTAAAAAAGTTAATGTTTACAAAATTAGAATATGACATACATACGCCATATTAAAAAAATTAAATCATATATATATATATATATATATATTCACCACCTTTTATTTAATTATGACTCGGTTTCGAAGTCACGCATTCAGACTTTGAACTCAGTATGAAAACAATTTTTGAAAGCTGTTCTACAATTACAGAAACTTCTGAAACATACATATAAACTTTTAATATAACAATAATAACAATGATAATAATACAGTAAATATGATTGAAAGCTTTCATTTAAATATATTTTCAACATACATCTATACAGTGATTTAAGCACACTTGTAGAATATTATAAAGGTTTTAAATTTTAGAGGGTTATTTCTCAACTCCAGGCATTTGTCATGGGGCCATTTGTCAACACAAAACTCTTAAAAAAGGTTTTGAGAATTTTCCCTGTTTTCTAGCACCAGAATGTATAGATTTACTAAACCCACAAGCCACATATACTCACTATTATTTGCCTGTAAACCCACAGAAAAATAAAAAAGAAACCATATATAATAATAATGATAATATATATATATTAGTCTGTATGTGATTTCTTGATTCTCATTAAAAAATAAATATGATATAATAAAAAGGAAACACCTAGTTATTACGAGATAGTACATTAGTTTAATAGGTATATCGGGGTAATTGATTTGATCTGGTTATATCCCTGCCTTCTTTTTCATCATTGGCGCAACAGCCCAACTATGGGCCAAGGCCGTCTGCCTACTGGTGGATTTCGAGACAGGAGATGTTTTCTTTCTACGGATAGTATTGTCAGCCTCCCGCCTAACAATCATATTAGAGCGGGACATGCAGTTTAAAGCGGATTCCGAATTGCTACAAACATCCATGGCACAGAGCCGCCGAGCGCTAGCCACTAGGCCAACAGGCCTCATATTCATGCCTAACAATGTTTATTCATAAATATGTGTAGTTCCAAAGCGGCTTATGCATTTTAACTTATTTTGTAGCAACAACTATATCTTCAAACTATATCTACAACTATACTTTCTTAAGCACAATTTTCTGTTGAAGCATATTTTAGGTAATAATTGAAATAAAAAAATTACATAGATGGGGATCTTGTCTGATAGACCATGTACCCTATTTTTAATCTTACACATCAGAAATCTTAAGAAATATCGATTAAATTGTTTTTAAGCGCAGGCTGCTCATTTCTGATTCAGCTCAATAGAAGGACACACCTGTTTATGTGTTTAGGAGGCATATTCACGTCATAAACACAGAAATTATCGGATCACTTTTTGATTTCGAAACAAACTGCCTTATTTTGGCGGCCCAATATGCTATTCCCCAAAACATTACAACCTACTTAGAAACAAACAAGCAAACAAAAAAGGACTAATTTACAAATATTTTTACAGCAACAATTATTTGAATCAAGAACATTTTTGATATGTAATTAATTTTAATTCAACTCCTATAATATAATGGTGACATTTATTATAAATGATTTTTAAATAAATGTAATAAAAGTTCATAATATTGTTTAAATGAAAGCATTTTTATGCAACACAGCAGAGCATAAATCAATCAATACGCATTTCGTCTGCATGATGATTGTATAATAAAAAGAGTTGTTATATCTTAAATATCATTTTCACATATATATTTGTTTATTTTACCTTTATTTGAAATATAAAAGTATATAATATAATATAGAAATATATATATTGTATTTGATTATATATATTTGTATATTGTATTTAAAATATAAAGTATGTTGTTTTTTAACAATAATTTTAAATAGTTAATTAAATTTTATGCAGATTTAAGCAGGTAGTTTAGAAGATGCGAATTAGTTTAAAAGGAAGTTCATAGAATCATATTGGAATTCTTTAATTATTCGTAATAAATGTATGACGTTAACCTTATTCAAAACGAAACCATGGAATAAGAACACAAAAATATGTTTTGATAAAAGTTTTATTTCAAGCACAATTTAATTTATGCATTCTGATGTTAATTTGAACATTTTAAAATTTGAAATAAACAAAAATTAAACTGTACACTTTTTCAAATTTTAATTCAATTTTTATTTTATTTCTTCCATTTCTGTGGCACAAAGAAAATTCTATTTTATATTTTGATAGCAATTTTATCAAAATCTTTCCACGCAGTTTAATTCCTTCTCTTTAATTTTAAATGTTGTAAGTTAATTTAATTTTATATTATTTAAAAAGTTCCCTTACTGATTAGCTAAGATACTTGAAAAAGATTTTTATTTCTCCTTTTTAAAAGTAGAATTATACCTAGTATGCTGAAACTGCATTTTTTATGTTATAAATAAATATACTTACTTTGTATTTAATAACAGTTTTCTTTAATAAAAGAAAGTAATTTACATTTACAGCTATGCTATATAAAATTCCCATTTTTGTAATAAATTTGCAAGTTCTTAACAAACGTCTATTGAATTTTAACTTATATCTGGTAATCATTGTAATTTTAATGCTTGAGAAAATTAACTAAAATTACAATGAATAATTAAAAAATATATATAATTTATAAATCCTAATAATCAAGGACTTTTATAAGGTAAATATGGTGATATAAGTTAAGGTAAATAGATATAAGTACATAATAGTAAGGTAAATAGGTTTGAATACAATATAAACCTTTCTATAGTTCACATTCTATTGACGAAATACACAGAAAAATCTATACACATCTTTAAAGATTTACTATATCAACAATTTACTTTTTTTTTAATAACTTTAAGTAAATTTTGAATAATTTGAGTTTTTTAAGGAACTTTTTCTTGTCTTTTTTTGCTCAATCTTCCTTATCAAATAATTTAAAATCAATGCATTTTCTGAAAAAAATTATAATTTTTTTTTTTAGAGAAAATGTTTTAAAATTGAATGATTCAATTTATCTCTTTTAGTTTTGTTTTTCAGTACTTCAAAAAATATTACTTATTCATGAGAAGTAACAAATAAAAACTGTAGCGATAAAGGCATATCCTTTCTATAGGGAATATAGTCTTTTCTGACAGATAAGAACAGTTTTAACAAATAATATTCGCAACAACAACACACATTCTAAAGTAAGTAACGTGTTCAAAACATTATTAATATATTGTATTTAACATTAATTTTGTGTAAATAATTACTTTATGAGTCAATAATGTTCAAATGTTTTTATGCTATAATATGTTCCCCTATTACAGTGTTATCAGAATTCAACACTATTTTCACTATAATAATATCTGAATGTTATTATGCAAATGATATATTTTAAGTTTCTTTTGAGAGGGATATGAGAAAAATAAATCAAAATAAGGTTTTATTATACTTCCTCAAATAAAAAAAAATATCAAATATCAGATGAAAAGTATCATCTATTTAAATAGATTATATCAAGGTTATAGTCAATCAAAAATATATTCAGTTAAATAGGTAAAATAAAGTAATATTCGTTAATAAATAAATAAGTCAATTAAGGTTAGTTCATTAATGATTTGCAAACAGAATTTATGATGTTTTTGCCGAATCCTTACATATACCGGAAGCACTAACAGAGCACATTTATTAAGCCATAAAGAAAGCAATGCATTATTAAAGAAATCGTGACAAATTGAATGTAAAATGTATTTGTCTATTATAATTTCTGCGAGTGCTTATAATATATAGCTCATGTATTTTCACTTCTCTTACTGAGTAAAGTGGGGTAATTCTTTTCTAATAAGATTTTGTATTTCCCATACTTAGAAAGTCTAATTCAGCACTGCATTTTTACATCAAATGTGCTATTAAAAGGTAGTCAATTGAATGAAAATTTGCAAAATGCATAATGCTAAGTAGAAAGTGAGAGTGAACTTTCAACAATATTCCTTCCCGTGGCAGATTTTAATGTTGTAGTTTTTGTAAAGGTTCAGTTAAAATGTTCTAAATGATAACAAATGAATAAATTAAGTCATCTTTTTTTCTTAAAATTCGTTTTGATAATATCCTCAGTAAAATTTTGTTCCTAAATGACTTTTCATCATAATCAGTGGCGCAACAGCCCCATGGTGGGCCAAGGCCGTCTGTCTGCTGGCAGATTTCTAGACAGGACATGTTTTATTTTTACAAGTCAGGGTTGTCAGCACTACGGCTAACGCTCTACGGCCATATTAGAACGGACCTACGGTTTAAAGTGAATTCCGAACCACTACAAACATCATTGGCACTGCCGGGGCTCGAACCCGAAACCTTTGGCAACGAGCTCTAGTCACTCGACCATCAGGCCCTTAATGAGTTCTTGTAAATTAAAAATAAATCATTTGTAATTAAAACTAGCTATTGTAATGAAAAACATCAGTTATTATTATTATTATCCATTGGTACAATGTAGCCCCCAAGTGTTAAGTGCAAAATAATTAATATTGTACATTTTAAAGAGTGGTCAACTGGTCAGAAATGAGGCCCAAAATTATCTATATTTCAAACGTACTCGCTTTAGTAAATTTCTTAAGCTATTAATTATACTTTACTTTTCAAACAATTTTAATAAATTATATATTCAAATAATCTTTATACTATAGCGATGAACTATAATTAATTGTGGAATATTTCCCAGAATTGTGAAATTAGTTTTAATATAAAATTCATGACAGATGGTTAACCTAGTTATTAAATTAGAATGTATTCTGCAAAAAAGAAAATTTATCTATTGATTTTTGGATTTACAACAAATAATCTGTAGAATTTATGCACCATTCAGGATCGGAAATAAGCTATTGATAATAGTTGTAACGTTATAGTATTTTCAGTTTAAAATTTTTTATGAAAAGCATAAAACTATATATTTTTTTATGCATTTTGTATTAAATGCATAATAAGGAATTTTTACAATTATCGCAATTTTAGACTTTTTCCGTCAAATAAAGATTTTTTCCTGTAATCTACCGAATAATTTTTTTAATTCCTGCGCTATTCAGATTTTTTATTTAAACAATTCTATCATAATAATTTCTTTTTTTTGTTATAAACTATTAGTTTTTATTGCTTATATTCAAACAAGTAACCATTATTTTCGTAACAGCATTGTTTTCCTTAAAACTCTCAATTCAGATAATTTCATTCAAAACCATAACAATATAAGAATTTTACATTTAAGTATTTTACATCCCACGAGTGCACAGAATTGTGAAGGTCGCGGAACCCATATATTCATTGTAACTTGACCTCATGCTGCACACATAAAAAAAGCCTTTTGAGAATTATTTAACATTTATTTTATTTATTTATTTATAAAAATAATAAATAAAATTCTATAACAAGTAAATAAAAAAAAATTGAGGTATATTACATAAATTTAATAAGCACTTTTTAGTGTACAAGAACAAAATTAATTAGTCAAATGGTTTTTATCTGTGGCTATTTTTAATATTCATGCTTAAAGATGTTTATTTATGAATACAAATTGATACAATCTAGCTTATCCGTTTTAGTGTAGTTTATAAAAATAACTGCTTTCTTCTTTTCACTCAATTTTAAAATTATATATATTTTGCCAACTAATACGGCAGAAATTAAGAAGTACGTAGCTAGGGTAAAACCAACATATTATTGACAAAGGTTCTGATTTTCAAGTTAGAAATGAATTTAAAAAAATTGAAGATAATTTTCTACATTTAGTTGCTTACTTTTTGTAGAATCATGTTTCAGATTAAAATATTTTTATCAAAATTTGACAAAAATATAATAAATATTTTTTTAAGTAAAATTGTGATATGATTAGACGGGGCTTTGTAGCCCGCATTTGATTCGCGGGCCATGGTATGACAATTCCTCTAGTAAGTCATCTAAAAATTATTCTAATGAATTGTTAAAAAAAAAAAAAAAAAAATGCTCCACTTGTTTTCAAACAATCTTATATTGATTATAGCATTGTTTGCTTTCTGTCTCGAAAAAAGTGTATAAATAAGTTTTTGTGAGCTATAAGCATTTTATAAATTTTTTTTTTTTTAAATTTGGGGTTTGCTTTTGAATAATCTACAAAACGTTGGTTAAATTGATTCGCTATGCTGTCCAAACTTGTCATTATTTTGACAGTAATTTTAAGACATAATATTTGATACACAAAATTACACAAATTCTAAATATCTATGAATCCAAATTATTTTTCATTCGTTTTTTCAATTATGCTGATTTTGATTATAACAATGCATCGTCTTGTATCTATTTTAAGTCAGACTCTTTGAGAAGATTACTTAATTAAGCTGACTAAGTCACAGTGCATTTGTACTATTATTGCATTGTACAATTATAGTAATAGTACAATTGTAATCTTACAATAATTATACAATTGTAATAATAGTACTGTTATACTATTACTATAATCATACAGTTGTAGTAATAGCAACATTTTTGTAAAATTTAAATCGTAATCATTGGTTCATTTTGTGAAAAAAAAAAATAATATTGATTTTTTAATTGCAAATTACTATCAGAAAAATATTGGTATATCGTCTAAATACTCTTATATATTTTTTTTTTTTTTATTGGTATTGGTATTGAATTGAAATAAATAATTTTGAAATATATTTTTTATGTTGGTATTATTGGAAATATAACAATAATTTCTAATTATCTTGGTATTTAATTGGAAAATGTATTGGTATTAAATTGAAAGTAGATCAAAAAATATAAGATAATTTCATATTATTTCTATATGAACGATAATTATCATGCATTAAAATATTATCTATAAATCTGAAATAAATTTTCTTTAAAGAAATTACAAAAAAAAACTTTAACGTTATAATTTTACATGGTATCAATACCAAACCAATTTCGATTTTTTTCTTTCTCCCAATAATAACTTAATATACAGAAAGCTTGTAAGAAATGCATAAATTATATAATTTATAGAATTTTAATAAAAAGAATTATTTAAAGAGCTATTGCCATAATGACTTAATAAAATTTAATAACTTGACGAACATTTTGTTTCTTATTATACATATTATATATATATATAATATATATATATATATATATATATATATATATATATATATATATATATATATATATATATATATTTTATAGGTTATGAAATTTTATTAAGTTATAAAGATAATAACTCTCTCTCTCTTTATTTAATATATATATATATATATATATATATATATATTTATATATATATATATATATTTATAATAGCATTATCATTATTTTTCACTTAATAGTTTAAATGGTTTGGATACGTGCATGATGTAAATAAAGGACCACAATTCTCTCAAAAAATTGAAATCTCCCTAGAAGATCAAAATTATGTTATTGTATTGATCAAATCAAAATTAAATGTTTCCTAAGCAATTTCTGTTTAATTAAATAGGTATTGTTTCTAGTTTTCTTACTAGTAATACATTTAACAAAGATAGTAATTAATTGCATATAATTTTGTGAAATTTCTAACATAGATTTTTATTTAAATTCTATCAAAAGTCTGTTATTCATGACGTAATCAAATGGTACGTCCTGTTTCATAAAAAAAAAATAACTATGTTTTTCGTCAGATACGAATGTCTTATTTTCATTTCTCATAAAGCTGCCAATGATCATCAATATTTTCTTTTCGTGTGTTTGTTATTTATTCCAGAATTTATTAATTGATTGTAACTACAACGACAATCTTAAAACCTTAAAAATCTCGATTTGGGAATGATGGAATAGCATTAAGTAAAACAGTTGATATATCAGCTCTCATAGAAAGATGCTAACCAATCTTGTTTCAGAAGGTTCCAGAATTAAAAATTTTTGTTTATTATATATCATAAAATTTAATTTCTCAAGTAAAAATTCTCAAGCCCAAAGCGAAAAAATAAATGTTGCATTCCCATTTAAAAAGTGGCATCCCAATCGGAATTTAATTGATTGTAACTGCAACGACAATCTTAAAAATCTCAATTTGTGAATGATGGAATAGCATTGCAAAAAAGTAAAACTGATTATACATCAGTTCTTAACGACAATCTTACAGAAAGATGCTAACCAATCTTATCTTGTTTCAGAAGGCTCCAGAATTACGCTATCTTTATGAAATATTCTTTCTCACACAATTTGTAATTTCTCATGTAAAATTCTCAAGCCCAAAGCGAAAAAACGAATGTTGCATTCCCATTTAAAAGTGACATCCCAATCGGAACTTGCTCCAGATATTACACTCTCTGGCGTTCCATTTAGGTGAGTAAACACACTAACACACACAGCAGCAGCAGACAACTCTCACTGGCTAACTTTTAAACGCCGCCGTTTTCTTTTCCTACTTCTTATCAAAAAACCTGATCGAGTGTCACATCGAAGAAAGTATAAGTTCTTTCGATAGCCGAATGGGAGAGAATGGTTTCTTTTCAAGAAGTGGGTTACCGACTGCACGAGGAAAAGGGGGTGGGGGGAGATATGGAAGTCGGGGGAAGGGAAGGTTGATGGAAGGTGGAAACCACGTGACTCGAGTTAGGCCTCGATCCGCATCCACTTAGACGGAAAACTCCACTCAGGTATATAAAGGTTTTACCATCACTGGACCTTTGGACATTATGCTCAGATGAGGTGTGCTCCAAGAGTCGGTCGGACATTTTCTCCACTTGTGCTCCCGAGTAAGGACTAAACGTTACATCCGAGTTCTGGACTAAATTTTCTCGACTGTATTTTATTTTTTATTGTGGTTAGAAAAATCACGTTTTCCGGATAAAGCATCGTCTGTCAACAGTGTGGTAGGGTCATCATGATGAGGTAAGAAAATGATGTTTATGGGTATTTGTCATAGTTTTTTTTTTTGAGTGGGGATTCGTGTTTGATGAACTATGGAAACGGATATATAGCTAGCTTGAAATAGTAAAACATTATTAATCAATGATATTAATTAATAGTTAATGGGAATTCATTATAAAACTATTGTTAATTGGGGATTTTATGTATAAATTTAATTGAGAAATCGTGAGCAGGAATTTTGCAGTATATCTTCATGCAACATTCTTTTCCAAATGCCTTTTGCAATAAACTTTCATGTTAATGTCAAAGATAGTTAATTTTTTACATATTTAGATATTTTACTTTTAAACATTTGAGGCGATAGTTGAAAATTAAAATGTTTGTAATAAACAAATAATTAAAATTTTTGATGAAATATTAATCAATTATTATTAATTATATAATTAATTTAATTAATAATAATTAATTATTATTAATTATTATTAATTATTTGGATTTTTCCAAATATTTTTCATTATTAAATAATGATATAAAATTCAGATAAAAATGAGTGAATTTTGGGGGAAATTGTAATAAAAACTGTTTTATAAATTTCATTTCAAAAGTTAAAAGTTTTCAAAATTATCTTTATAAAAGTGTAGCAAGAGAATTGTATTTATTTGTAATGATTGAATATTTGATGTCTAATGTTATAGATTATTAGTTAATGGACTTATATAGGAATTATTTTTATAGATTATATGATATTTCGATGCGATTATATGCCTTCGATTATATTTCTCTAGAAAAAAAAAGTATCTTTTTTTTTTTAATCCAAACCGTACTATAGAAATTCAAACCAAAATATTTTTTTTAAATATAAAAAAGAATTATATATCATAATAATCAATTAACAATTAATTAAAAAAATGCTTAATTCTTTATTATAAAATATTTCGATTCACTATAATAAAATTCTTTAATTTTTTTCGTGAAATTAATTTTTCTTAAGAACTGTGATTAATTATTTAATTAAATACGGAACTATATTTGACGGATTTATGAAATATATATAGATGCATGTGTTATTTTCATTTTTCATGAAGCCCGAAATTCGATAGATAATATTAATATATTTCTTTTGAAAACTGAATTAAATTATTTAGTATTAATTTTAATTTTATAATATTTAATTCAGAAACATTTAAAAGTACTTTGATACTTCTAAAAAAGAAACTATTTAAAGTTAAAAAAAATTTTTTTCGTTTTTAGCTTTATTATACAGAAATGAATTGAATCTTTTAAAGAATTAATATTATTCATAAAATATTGTATTATATATTATTAATTATTCGCAAATATATTAAGTTATTATATATTTTGCATTTATATATTATGCTATTAATTATATATTCGTTATATATTATTAATTATTCGTAGATTATTAAAGAATTAATATCATTCGTAAAATATTGTATTATATATCATTAATTATTCGTAAATTATTAAATAATTAATATTATTCGTAAAATATATTATATATTATTAATTATTCGTAAAATTATTAAGTTATTAGAAATTAATGCATTTATATATTCGTTATATACTATTAGTTATTCATAATTTATTAAAAAATAGATACTATTTGTAAATTTTATGCAAATATTTTGAAATTTTTTTATCGCTAATCAACTTTAATTGCGCATTTTTATAGGTTCAATAATACTTAAGCGTTTTTTTATTATTATCAATTGTAATATGTATATTTATATACATATTATAGATAGAAATTCGTATAAACTTTACATTCTCTTATAAATACATTGCAAATTACAATTGATAAATATTAAGAACGCTTAAGCATTACTGAACCAATAAAAATGCTAAATTTAAGTTGATTATTGATAAAAAAAAAATTTCAAAATATTAGCATAAATATGTATGTATAATTATTATTATATGTAAAATTATATTATAAAATTACGCACACAAGCACATGCACTTTTATACATGTATATATAAATATTACATACAAGTGTGTGTGTTTGTATGCGTAATTTTATAATTCCCAATGAAGAAAGAGATGCAGAGCTGCAAGTCGTCGTTGAGGATATAAGCTGAAATGAATAATCACAAAGCAATTATAAAGTAATATTTTCAATAGCAGTTATTAAACCAAGCTTTGTTAATATAGCTACAAAAAATTCTTAAATAAAATAGCAGCAAATAGTCCAAAGCCGCCTTAAGTGCAATACTCAAGTAATCATTCGCGATTTCGTGATGATTGGCTTAGTTCCTGGTTATTCTTAATTTATGTAAATCTGAATTCTATAGTTTTGCAATGTAAATATATATATATATATATATATATATATATATATATATATATATATTATACTCTTTTATATACTTTTTTTTATTTCACTCATTAAATGAATTTCTTTGTTGAAATGTTGCATAATTTATACAAAAAAAATTAAAATTGAATTAATAAAATTTAGAATTTAACCAATGAAATTATTTTAATTATTTTAGCTATTATAATATAAAAAAAGTGTTAAGAATATCTTTTTTAGTTGTTTGGTTAAAATTGCAGAGTTTGATTTAAGAATGATATAAATTAATTTCACTCAGACATTAATTTTGCTTTTCAAAAATTTATGAATCGATGTTTTGTTTTATAAAATAAAAAATTTCCTTATTTTATTACTGAAAAGAAAAAGAAAAACAGAAAAAAATCCTAAACAACTTGGATGTTCTCTAAATAAAAAAAAATCAGATGTAGTTAAAAGTTCTTATTAAAAAGTTCAAGGAATGTATGTCTTGTGATTTAAGGAAGATAATAAGATAATTGTTGCAAAAAATGTATTCTTCATCACTGTTGATGTAATTATTGTATGCCCACACATGCCAAAAACATGTTAAATTAATTATTGCATACATAGGAAATCTGTACTGTAAGTAGTAAGAATATAAAATTATATGCCTACTATTATTTCTATATTTAAGTAGTATTATACGAACAATATTAAATTTCTTAACTTAGGTATTATATTCTTTAATATAGATGTAAGTTTAGTAATTAACGGCGTTAATTTTGTAAAGAGTCATTTTTTTCTATAATATAACCTTAGAAATAACTGAATAACTTCAAATTGGTATAATAGATCTTATTTCTGTATATATAACTTGGTTTAACGTTATGTTATGAAAAACTGAAAATATCATTTTTATTCAAATGAAAAATATTCATTTTTCAAGAAATCAAATTTTTTTCCATATCTATATATTTAAAAGAAACATAATTACTTTGTGGGCTAGTGTTACTCGTGTCCTTAGCACTACACGTGTCGCCCTGGGTAGTGCTAAATGAGTAACAGCGGTGCAGCCTTGCATATGACATAAAGAATGTCTGTATTGAATGATTGTATTGGATTATTTAAGTCTGTAATAATAAGTCTAAATTTAAGTCTGTAATAATAATGTCTAAAAATAATAATGTCTGTAATAATAATGTCTAATAATTTATGTCTGTATTGAATTATTGGAATAACTGTCTCTGTACCAGCTCATTAGAACAACAACACAATTACTTTGTTGCATAATTTTATACAACATTTTTTTTACTTAACTAACGAAATGTCAAAGAAGAGTCCAATCCATTCCAAGAAAAATATAGTATAACCCTATTCTTTTTACCTTCGCGGATGTATAAAAGAAAAAGAAAAAATTTAAAACGAATCACTTTTCCTCTTATGAAGCGTGGAAAAATAGCCCACTCTCTAAATAAGGTTGCAGATGGACACAATGGATTATACCCACTACCCCTGTTTTTTTTAACCCTTATCGAATCTTTAGGAAAAATCGCCTGTGTGTTCCACGGTCACACCATCCTCCTTCCTTCCAGTCCATCGCATAATCGTCAATTGGGACCGGAAGTCCCAATCGATGGGGTCCAATCGGTCGGTGGGCAGCGAAGATCAACAACAACAAAGCGGAGATTGACCTAGTAAGAGGTCTTTCTTTTGCGCCAGTGGGAAACATAGAGGAAGACAGGCTTCGTCGTTGGAAAAAGATCGTCAACCTTGGCGGACGTGCGTCGAATGCTCAAGCAGCAAACAATCAGGAACTCACTTAGAGAAAGTTGGGCTCTCTTACGTCACGTAAAAGCTCATCAGCTTAGTCAAAGGTTATCCAATTTTTTTTCGAATAAATTGCACCGTTTGTAGGTTGGTAATGTGGTTGCAGTTTTGCTGAATAGTAGCTGTGGGTTAAATTATTCTTAATCAAGTTAAATTGTGGTCGATGTCATAATAGGCAGTACATATTTTGATTTTGTAAATCAGTATATTTTTGTATTAAGAATATTGAAACTTTAAAACCGTTTATAATAGCAAATTTAATAGCTATTAAATAGTGAGATCTCATCTAATTTTTATCGAGGAAAGTGAAAATGAAAATGAAAAAAGAAACAAAAAATCATACAAATTCAGTTAAATGAATAAGTTGTATTAAAAATAAAATAAAGAAAAAATATATCAATACAAAGATTAATTATTTTAATTTTAATTTTTACTAAATTAAAAATTAATTTAACATATTAAGAATACTTATTATAAGTTACCTATAAAAATCAATAAAAAAAATAAAAAAAAGGAATTGCACAATCGATAGATTATTTTTTTTTTAAATTTCAAGATTCAAGTTTAGATTTTTAAAAAAAAAAAAATTTAAGAATAGATTTTTAAAAATTCAAAAATTTTAATTTAATTAAAATGAAATTTTTATATAGCAACTGCGGACAAATGTGTTTCTTAGAGATGCATGTGGCTCTTTTTCTCTGTTTAAATATGGCTAATAAAAATGTGGCAAATCGACTCAACTATTAATTAGTTTAAATTATTATTGAAATTTTATTTTTTTAATTTTTTGCAATCGTATTTATTACATAAAATTTTTGTTTATATTTTTTTAATTCATCTATTGAATTTTAATAAATCTGGAGTATTATACCCAATTTTATTGAAAATTCAGAAGTGTTCTTTACTATTGTTATATATATAAATATACATAAAACATAATGTAGTAGTATTACTTTTAAACAAAATTACAGAAACGAACTAAAGATAACTTTTTAAAAGGATGCGTGATGATCTGTAATTTCCCAGCTCATTATTGTTAAGACTTTTTTACGTAATTTTCAATTTCCTCTAATTCCCCACATTTTGGATGTTTACCTCTCTCATTTCTTCTAAGAAATGCCACCAGATGCTCTTTTGTCTTGCATCCAGTGATCTACGGGCGGAAATAACATTTTTATTATATCCTGAGGGTACATATTCCTTGATAAAGCTATCCTCAGGATGTTACAATGAATTTTTTTTTTTTTTTTTTTTTTTGGAATTTTATAAGTATTTCTTTGGATTTTATTGATTTCATAGATAACTTGCTTCATACCCTGTTATTGTATATTCTGTTATCATAGTTCTTTTTTATCTGAAAATGCTGTTCTAACCATTCACTCTTTTGATATCTGTGTTCGTTTATTGATTTACAGTTCTGTTGCTGCAGCTTTTGCGATTATTCGCAGCTTTGGATATATATATATATATATATGAGTTTTATAAAACAATATAATATTTTTATATAGTTTTTCAATTTTTAAAAAAAAAAAATTATTATGAATCGTAAAATTAAATTCTTTATATTTTGTGATTTAGCTTATAAGAAACATATCGTATATATAAAATCGATCAATTTATTATTTTGTACACAATAAAACGGAAAGATAATGGAAAATCTAATCTATATCTATCTATCTCTCTATATATTTCTATTTTTTTAATAATATTTTACCATTTATTCTTTAACAATATAACCTACATTATAACCACAACAATACTGCTGTAACATATTTCGCTCTGTAATTAACTGATCGTCATTCTGCTAATAGACTGATAATAATTCTGTTATTAAACTGATCATCATTTTGTTGTTAAATTAATCGCAATCAAATGATTCAATTAATGAAAAAACTAATTATGTTGAATATCAATGTTTTAAGAAGAAGATATAATCTATCATCTGTCTCTCTCTATATATACATGTTTGCATTTTTTATATTTTAACCTTCAGTCCCTGCATTTATTCTTTAACAACACTAGCATTATAACCATAACAACATTGCTGCAATATATTTTGTTCTCTAATTATTTGACCATCATCTGCTAATTCAAATGAAAAAAAAAAAAAAAAAAAACTTAAATGTGTTGAATCTCAAATTTATGTAACTTTCTTACAAAAACATACAAAATTTTAAGACTATTTGAAAACCAAACAAACAAATTTGAAAACCAAAAGAAGAAGAAGAAAAAAAAAGTGCCTTCGGATGAAGATGCTAACAGAACAAATCAGGCGAATGACCTTCACTTCCCTTTCGGTATGATTATATTTAGTCTAACCGTGGTCTTCTTTTCCAATAAAACCTGTTTCTGCAATGCGTTCGATGGCCTACATCCGAGGATTGGGACCACCCCTCAATTGCAACAGACACGCGCCTGCATCTGACGAGGACGTAAATTTTCCAATGCCCCACACACAGGGCTACATGTAGTCCTCTTTAATGGTATCTATAACCAAGGAAGATAGGCTACACCGACGAATAAATACATTAATAAATCTATTTGAAATATAAGAAGTCTAAAGTAAAATTTCGACCTAGGATTGTGTAGGAAAAAAAATGTCACTATTCCAATGTTGTAACTATTACTTTTTATGATTGTCTTCATTTATAAATACGTATCGTACTACATCAATAACTCTGATTTTTTATTTAAAGAACTAATAAATCTTCCAGCGTACCATATCCTAGATCAGGGGGTGGCCAACCCCCAAATAATCTTTGGGCCACTTTGGAAATGCATCCCAACTCCGTGGGCCGCATATAAAATTATATATCCCCCATATTTGATTTAGACCCACTGCAGACATTTTTTTTTTTTTGGAGCGAAAAATTGAAACATAATGAGTTATTATTTTGTGGTTACTTTTATTCTTTCATGTAAACATGGATAATATAGTAATAATGATACTAAACGCAAATTGTAAAAAAAAATATATATAATACTAAAAATGAAATATAAAAAATTTATAAATGTAAACGAAATAAAGAAATGAAATCATTAAAAAATATTTATTTTACTAGTGCGATATTTGTTTCTTCGCTCATCATGAGTTCGAAGAATATAATTTAATTATTGTGCGAACTCATAACTGTAAACTCATAAATAAAGCAGGCAAAATCTGTCATATATTCGCAAGAATATTATTTTAAAATCAAAGTTACTTTTTTTTCTCATAATTTTGACAGTTAATTTTTGAATATATGGATGCACATATAATGTATGTTTTTCGAAACATTGGTTTTCACTACTTTGGTCATTATAAAATTAATATATTTTGTATAAGTGTGAAAAATAAATCATGGCTGGCCGCGGGTTGGCCTGTCCTAGATAATTGATTAATTATATATTATTAATATATTTAAAAATGGAAAACTAAATATTAATTCCACCTAATGAAATTGACAAATGAAAATATATCAGTGAAATATTTTCTTATGGCAAAGAAGTTCAAACACTGAACAAATAACATGTTTTAGGATCTTGAATGCTCCCAATTCAAAAATGCATAAGTCATGGAAATGAAGAAAAACTTAATTAAAAATATTTGTGGCCAATCAAGTATTGAGTCATA
This sequence comes from Caerostris extrusa, assembly GCA_021605095.1. Classification (NCBI taxonomy): domain Eukaryota; kingdom Metazoa; phylum Arthropoda; class Arachnida; order Araneae; family Araneidae; genus Caerostris; species Caerostris extrusa. Next base: position 18,477 of record BPLR01002847.1, read on the forward strand.
GTATAATATCAAAACCAAAAATAATTGATTTTACTCCTACGAATAATTCAGAAGAATTTCATAATGTGAACAGCACTGCTAGATGCTGCATATAATTAATTCTATTGTTAAAAAATATTTTTTTCTAAAACATTTCAACAAATATACGTGTCGTTATTAAATTATTATTATTTTTGAAAGAAATGGAAAATTCATAAATGCTGAAGAAGAATGAAACGTTTAAAATCTTCCTTTCTGTTTAATGCACAATAACAAAAAAATTCTTTTTATTCTATTTTCATTTTTATCTTTTAATGTTGCCGTTATTATTGTTCATTCGAAACTCAAAATGACATGATTTTAATTCATCGTTAACATTATAAAAATACATCGCAGTTTTCTTTCATATTTGAATTACTTTTTGAAAAACTATTAATAATTTTCTAAAATTCATAGTTAGTTTTTAAACTTCATATTCAAAGCATGTTTTCTTTATATTTGTAATTTTTATAACATTCTACTAATAAAAGTTTTTTAAAATATTTTTGATGTTATATCTTGTTTAAAGTACCAAAAAAAATGTTAATTATTTTATTTGGAGCATATTTCTATCATCAAATAAATATTGCATTTGTATGAAAGTAATTGTATATTACGTTATTTGTATATAACGTTATAAATTCAATCTAAAACCACGAAATAAGTATATATATAAAAATTTTTTGAAAGGATTTTTTTTTTGATAAAGAAAATTTTGAACTTATAATGTCTTTTAATCTTGAAAATCTGGGACAAAATAAAAATTGTATAAAATAATATATTCAATGAGTTTTGATTGTACGGCTTGTTATTTTTCAATTTTAAATCATGAATATGATGAATAAACTGTGATGCAACCAATTCATTTAAATCAAATTAAAAGAAAGGACGGTAATGAGAATTCCAATTCAATTTTAAATGTTGTGGCAAATTTTTTTTTTAAAGTAGCATAGTTAATTTAAAGTTTTCACTGGTTTAATTAATTTCTTAATATTTATTTTTTCATCTTTATAATTTTTTTTTGAATGATAATTATTTTATAAACGAAATTCTAATTTGAAGAAGGAATTTCTTTGTATGAAATAACAGAATTTTTTTAAATTTATACACTAGAATTTTCAAAATTTCTAAGAAAATTTTGAAATGAAAAATGAAATTTTATTCTTTTTTGATCAAAACAGCTTATCACATGCTTGTTATAACATAGTTATCTTTTTTAAAAGTAAAATAGTTAGCTTAAAGTTTTCGTTGAGTATTAATTTCTTAACATTTATTTTTCTACCTCACTACAGTGCCCAATTATTTTTGTTTTAAAAACTCTTTATTTCAATTTATTTCATCGCCTTCAAAGTAATCCCTTTCGGGCACAATGCATTTATGCTCTCTTTTTCAACGTGTCTTCGTCTTGCACGCGTTCTCTGCCTTCTTTGATCTGTTTATACCACTAGTAAACATTTCTTTCCGATATAAGAATGCTCACCGAATACCTTCTGCAACACTCTATACGTTTCCGTAAACAAAATTGAATGCAAGTTCTTTGCTCAATGAATTCAGACATTTCAAAAATCACCGGAATCAATTTTAGCGTCTGATAAATCCAAGCGTAACTCAAACACTAATGAATATTTTTAAGTCAAATTTCCCACATTTGTCAAGGACATTTCCAGAAACCTAAAAAGAAAAGAAAATTGAAATTACATAAGCCCCGGGAATTTTAAATTGAAAATGGGTCTTACTTTTTGGACACAGTAGTAAATTATGTTTCATAAACACAAATGCATTTCACAATTCTTTAAGCAGAATGTCTTTCTTTATATATTAGCAGCTCAAAAACACACGTGCTTGTATTTTGTTATGGAATACGACACTTTTCATAAAGCAACTTTCGCGTGAAAATGTTCTAACCTAATAAATATCGTAGAATCGTATATTTGCTTCCACAACACGTATGTTTACTGTAACCTCATTAAAAGTTAATGAGGGTGTGTTTCACGGCTTAATGTTGATTGATGAGGTATCTTGTTACGAGAACTACATTTTTATTAATGTTGACAATAGATTTAAAATAATGTCTTTAGCTTAACAGTCTTTACTTCTTACTATATGTCTTCACATCACAATGAAATAGTAACAAAAAATTAATTTATTATTTTTCATGATATTTGAAGTTAATAAAAAAATAATATTAGAAGTTGTAATAACAATTATATTACGTTTATAATATATATTACGTTTGTAATAATATAAATACGTTTTGTAAATAATCATTTAAAAAATGTATTACTCGATATTTGAAATAAATTATGTAAATTTAAAATAAATATTATTCTTTGGTTTACAATGATATTTTATCAAGTTACGTTATTCCCAAGATGTACTGATTTATGAATGGACACAAGAAAAAGTTTCATCTAAGAATAAATTATGAAAAATTTAAAATTTTGGAATCAGAGTTAAATTTTATTTTTGTTTCAGATATAACTGGATTTTGATATGCTTTTTTCTCATAAAGAAGCATTTTTTTCTAGTAGTAATATATTGTATCTATTAATCTGCTAAATTCAATTAAGTACTTTTATGTTTTCAATAAACATAAGAGGCTTTATTTCCTGTTGTTTGTTTGAAAATTTTCACTTTTTAAAGTCATAAAATAAATCAGTCGAAGACATTTATGTGTTTTGAAATACTTTAAAAGGAAAAAACACTTTAAATTTTAATTCTTCGATCATTTCACGTTCCGTTATTTATGATTTTAAATTTGTTTTCTTGTGTTGTCCTCGTGATTTAAACAACTATTTGTTCGTCCTATTCAGTTCAAAATATTTAATTTATTTCTTCATCTTCAAATTTATTACCTTGTACCTAAGTTCGTTTTCAACGTGAATAGTTTTTATACAAATTTCTTGCGTAAATTGTGATTGTCACCACTATTTATATATCTGTAAAATTTAAAATTTCCACTTAAGCAAATATATTAAAACTTTTAAATTTATTTGCAATTTTTAAATATAGCATCAATCAAATATTTATAAAATATAATTTAGAAAATGGGCCTGATGGCCGAGTGACTCGCACTCTGGCGCTCGGTACCACAGGTTTCAGGTAGTGTTACTCGCGTCCGTAGCATATCTTCAAGCTACGCGTGCCCCTAGGTAGTGCTAAATGAGTGACAGCGGTGCAGCCTTTGCTTATGGCATAAAAAATAACTGACTCTATATTGCCAACTGCGTTAGAATAACAACATAATTTTGAAAATCGGTTAGCAAAATAAAAAAAAAAAATGTCTAGTTCTTAGCATGGGGTTAAAAGAAAAAAAAATGTTTTTTCTAATACGTATTATATTTTACGATTTGATATTCGCTCAGCTTCTTTTATTGGATTTAAAAAATGACTAACATTTAAAAAAAATATATTGTTAATTTTAAAAAAAATATTGTTAATTTAAAAAAAAAAATGTTGCAAAATTGATTTGAATTCTGTTTTTAATGCTCTAACAATCTTTGTAATTATGAATAATAAAAGTTTTCAAAAATGTGAAGTTATAAACTTTTGTAAAATAATTTTTTTCTCAAAAAGAATTTTTCTTCAGTGTTTAACACCAGGAAAATATTCGTAAAAAATAAATATACAAATTTTATGACAGTTTGTCCAACAATACAAGAAAAGCTTTTCTATGGAAAACGTATGTCACACACTTTTAAACTATCTTTGTCGCGGACTCGAGGCCACTTCGTGACTTCGCAGAATCGTTTTCAATATTACAGGATGTGCATTCATATTTAAAACAAATGCCGTGAAATAATAAACTTTTTTTTGTTGTACCCAATATATATTTTTTCTTTTACCAAAGAGAAGTAATTTTCAGTGTTGTTTGTTTATTTTGTATTGTTCGAAGCTCATTTTTCATTATGAAGTTAGAAAAATTCCTTAACGTAAATATTCATAAATTTGTCAGATTGAAAATATAAGTAGAGTGTTTATATATATATTTTTAAAAACGCAACTAACATAATGACTCATTTCCGCTAAAAACTATCAATCTTTTGTGAAATTAGGAGTGTATAAAGTAAAATAATAAGAATGTCTTGTGAATTTTCAGAATTGTTAAATTTTCTGAAAAAACATAATAGTATAAATTTAGATGTGGTGTTTAAAAGGTCTTATCCCCATTTATACTCCGTAAACGATATCCTAGTTACCAGAAATTAAAAAAAAAAAAAACTTTTTAAACAATTAAAAATGATGAATTGTCGTAGTTTGATGAATTATGGGAAGAAACATGCATTTAAAATGGCGCTTTATTTTTTAAATTATTACAGCTAATTTAACTTTTTTTTTAGACAAAATTATCTACTGCAGAAGAATACTGTTTTTTAACTTACCACGTTAAAGTATAGTTTTGTGATTTCTATTTTCTATTTAAAGAAAATTATTATTGTTGTTATTATTATTGTCAATTATTATTATTATTAGTAGTAGTAGTATCATTTTCTCTTGAGATGGTTCACTATAGAAACAAATTTATAGTCAATTCACCATGTCCAAGGAGGCCATTGGGAGATTTCATCCCTATTTTATTATTTCAATTTGGAGCAAATATCCTCAAATTTATTATCTGAGGGGTTCGCAACCTCCTTTTCTTCTAGCCAAGCAGGATTTTACGACTTATAGATTGATCTTATCCTTCCTCGGAACTTTTCGGTTCATTGTCACTTGCAAGACTAGACTAGAATTTAGACTCAACGAATTACCCGTCAGGCCATTTTAGGCCATTAAAAATAATTATAAAAAATATTATATGTGAGGAAGGAACATATTTTACTTAAAAATTATTTTTCATAATTTTATATATTATATTTATAAAGTTCATTTTAATAGCAGCAGCAAAATAATTTATAAAAATTTTGTTTGCATTTTTATACAAAAATTTGTCTGGATTCATAATAATAAGAATGTATCTTAATTATGTGGGTATTGCATTTTAACTATGATTCATTAAAATATTTATAACGAAGTGAATGAAAAAAATATATAGTAAGATCAAATAATAAATAAATAAGTGAAATCATATGCCATGTTTATAAAAATTTTCCATTCTAAAAATGTAGTTAACAAACCTCAAACTAAAAAGTCAATGTACTTTAAATAGTACAGAAAGTTACAGCTTCATTATTCATGACTTTGTGCTTTTTATTTTATCAGAATTTCCGCCATGCCTTATAACCTATCAAATTCCAACTCCATAAAAAAAAAAAAAGAAATTTATCTTGACATTTTATGTTAGGTAAAAATAGATAATGAAGAAGTTATAGCAGGATCTACTTAAGGAAACAGAAACGAAACTCGATGATAAGAAAGTGATTAAATCTTACCACAAAACCATTAAATCAAACAGATACTATATAAAAAAAAACCAAGTTAAACAAATTATAAAGATTGTATTTCTTTTTCAAAAACGTACTACATACTGCCAATAACAAATCAATCATATTTGGCGAGGGTATACGTCAATGTCAGTAAAATACGCCAACTGGTTTGGTAAAGATCATTAATAATAAGAGGCTGTCACCGAATTGAGGAATTTTCGATCCTAGAGCTATCTTTCGACTTCAATTTCAAAATTGCTTCGTTGCCCTTTGCTTCTTCCTGGGGCATACCAGGACCATTAGTGCACGATTTTGTTTCAAAAATTAGGTTAGCGTTTTCGGTAGCATTAAAAAAATCTTTCAATCTGTCTCTTTTCCCCTCCCCGTTGTAGATTGAACCTGTTTGAGGTGTTCTACTATCACTGGAACTGTACTCACACAGAGAATCTTTCCGCCTTCGGTTTTTTATTCCTTTTTATTTTTTAAATTTTTTATTTTCTGTCAATTCCGCTATTCAATAGAATAAAAAGAATAAATAATATCAAAAATCTAATGAGAAGAAAAAAAAAAAAAAAAAGTGTGTGAGTGGGGGGGGGGGGCAATTGCTCTACTTTTCAAGTAAAAGATTTTTTGTCAAATTTCTTTCTTTCTTTTTTTTTTTTTTTTGATAGTAAAAAATTAAACTTTCATAAATCATATGTTTTTTCATTAGCAGATGTGTCATAATTTTAATTAAATATTTGTATTGTGCAATGTTATAATAATTAATTGTATCTTTGTCTCTACATTTTAGAACTTTTATAATGATATTTTATTTGTTGAGGGTAATTTCAGTGATATTCGATAAATCTTTTCCATGTTTTACAACAATGTTTTGTTCCTTATTTCTACAAGTAAAATTTGATATAAAAATAAATATATTCAAATCATCACACGTAGTATTTAAACTGTAATTAACAATCCATTATACTTTTAATAATGTGAATCAGCAAATGCATTTTAAATCATTCTCAGTTTTCACCTTATTTGCCAACACCAATGTAAATTTTAATATAGTAATAAACGAATAAATTTTAATTCATGTTCAGTTTTTGATTTTTCAATACCCGTGTAGATTATAATATGGTAATTAATGAAAATTTTAATTCATATTCAGTTTTAATCTCATTTGCCAACACAAGTGTAGTTTTTAATATAATCAATAAATAAATTATAATTCATACTCAGTTTTCACCTTATTTTTCAACACTCGTGTAGATTTTAATATGGTAATCAATGGATAAATTTTCATACCAGTTTTCATCTTATTTGTCAACACCCAGATTTTAATATGGTAATTAATGAAAGTTTTAATTCATTCTAATTTCACTAATTTGTCAACACAATGCAGATTTTTCCTTACTCCAGTGAATGGCGTTAGTACTAAAACTCCAACGATTGATGGTTTTGAATGGCGCCCAAAACATTCGTGTATACAACAGCTAGTTTAGCAAATTCAGCATTATCCTTATGTATATTTGAATTTTGGTAACAGATGTTATAACCTATCTCTCTTAAGATTTGCATCGTAAATTTCCCTTTTTTTGAATTAATTAAATTAAAGGGAGGGTTTCAACTTTTAAATGATTTAACACACGCTAAAAAAATGGGATAAAAAAAAGTTGTAAAGACTTTTTCAACACTAGCAATAATTTCATATTTCCTATTTTAAAAACATGTGGCTACTTTCTAATGCGCGACTTGATTACTCAATGTTCATAACAAGCAAAAATAACTTTTGTTTACTTCAGCATTATCGCTCCTTCATCAAAAACACTGGGAAAGTAATAGTTCTGAAAATAAACCTGCTTGACCTACAACTCGAACTGTCACTTTAATAAAGAAAGTAATACTGCATTCCTTACCATATATATAATTAACAAGTTGTGCCCAATACATTTCAGATGGACACACGTTCTACTGACCCGGTAACAAGTGTGAAAGTCACCTACTTCGAAGGCAGGGTAACCCCTTTCCTTTATATAGGAAAAACGTTTAATGCGCAGAGATACCCCACAATTATCCCCGTACAGTCGTTAACAATTAAAGCCGTTTGTTAAGTTGTGACACAAACCGGTTAGTAAAGATTCAATCATTTTAGACTGTTTGTAAAGTCTGGACCTATAAAGTTATATTCATGCCAAACGTCATTGATTTTCTGGCTACTGGGTATGACAGCTCAATGCATAATGATAAATGGGTCTCTTTTGAGAAATTACCTTGCATCCATTGATAAAGTACCTAATCCTGCACTTTGGTCATCGCGCAATTTTGAAGTGTAACAAATAAAGCAATTAATTTCTGATGCATTCAGGTGCTGTGTTGGTTTATAGCTGTTTGAATTATTGCATTCAAGTAACAAATGCAACTTTTTATGTACTCGTTTATTGTAGTTCAGCTTGTAAACAAATGATCAGTGATTGAACCAATCAACTTTTTTTTTTTCCATAATAACAAATAAATTGTTATTGTTTTTCGTTCAGTTATTTTTTTACATTCATGATGATTAATAAGTTTCATGAAAAATAGCAATCGCTGTTTGTTTAGCTTATTTTCTCATTTGCCTACAGAATAGTAAAAATTGTGATGCGTAAATTTATTGTTGATATAAACGTTTGGAATTAAAAAATTTTTTCTGAATTACAAAGTTATTTTAGAATATATAAAAAAAAGGGCCTGTTTTAGTGAAATAAATTAAAAATTTGAACAATAACATTTAATAGCCCACTTTTAAAAAAAATATAAAATAAAATTTCAATTTGAATGAGTTTGATTAACATTTGAGTATATAAAATAACATTTTTGAATACTAGTTGTTCCAGCTCAAATGATAATTATTTTGCTATATTATAATTGTAATAAGAATTGGCTCATCTGAACTGCTTCGTAAATTTGTTATAAATTATATTAGTGACATATTATTTTTTGCTTCATTTCATTAACCTACTAATTCTTATTGATATTTACCAATATGATATGGCAACGATGACCCTAAGATGGTTGGATGGGAGGAGGAGTAATGTCTGACAGGATTTAGGATATAAAATCTCCACATTTATGTATCGAAATTAAGAAAACATTGAAAACTCCAACCAGGATGTTGGGTTGACTGTACGAGACAACCTAAACCACTCTCCCCTCTATATTAATTTTTGGAAAATGTTTTTAATTTTTTATTTATTATCCTACATCCTTCCTATCATATCCCTACACTATAATCTATTTATTCTTTTGTTCAATAATTAAAGATGCTGTAAAAAATTTATTTTCTTTTGTTTGAATGTTACTTATCAGGGTAATAGTTTTATTGTCATTTTATTAAATCAAAACTTTCAAAGAATTTTACAGCCAAATGGCATTAGTTTTGTTTATCATAAGGAAATGGTTATTAAAATCATTTCAAAGAATTTTTCAACCAATTGGCAGTAGTTTTGTTTATCATAAGGAAATAGTTATTGTATTGTCTTGCTTAACTAAAGGCAAGCCCACATCAAATATTCGGAATGGATTTTATCAACAAACAAACCTACCTCGCATCGACCTTCCCACCAGCGAAGAGTTTGTTTAACCGAATCTCAATCCAATATTGAGGCCGAAGAGCAATATGGCATCTGACACCCACGGGCGATGCTAATGCAGGGTCAAGAGGTTTCGAACCATAGGATGACCTTATTCTTCCATTGTAAGTGTCTCTGCCTTCTGTCCAGTTCCAGAGAAAATTATGGACATGGATTCAAATGTCTGGGCCGAGTTTCCAGTTGCAGTTTTTTTTTTGATTTGCCATTCATTTCTATCCCTGTTTGCATTTCTATAATCAGTGATGCAACAAGGGAAATTGCTGATAATCACAACTTCAGAATATTGAGATGCTCCTTTCCTTAAGCATCAAAAAGTAAATTGCAAACAAGAGAAAAACGAATGACTTAATCTGTTGGTGCATTCGTTTTTTGTGAACAAGATTATGGTAATAAATATTTACCATGAGATTTTGTTTTTCAAAGTTAATTCTAATAATTATTATCATGATATCTCGTCCGACTCAATTAAATATACTTTCTTCTAGAATTTCTAGAATTCTCGTTTGAAGCGATAAATTATATAAGATATAAGAGCAATTTGAAATATTTATTACAACAAAAATTTAACCAATTTCGTTCAGAAGGTCAATAAAATACCTTCTGAAAAAGAATTTCTAGTTTAAAAGTTCAAGCTAAGTATTTTCATCCATATATTTTAAAGTTTGCTTGTTTTATTTTAAAAATTAAAAGCTGTTTTTGTCGTTTCCTATGATTTAAATTGTAGGCTATCGATCACAGATATAAATTGCTAATTTCTATGAACATTTGTTCTTATCCCACTTGGTCGATAGCCACATCTAGACCAAGTCCAGAAACCCGTGTGTATTTAGACCTGCGAACTCTATGAAAATTTGATTAATTAAACATTGATTTTAAAAATTATACATTGATGTTTCTTGTTAATATTTAAATTTGCAATGATTAAATGCTGCATATTTGTGTAATGAAAGTAAAAATTAAACTGAATTATTATTAACACTTTATACTTACCAAAATTTTTTGCAGTTTTAATGCTTTTTGTTACTATGCCATATGCAGTAAACATAAAATAACTCATACAGTCGAATTTTTTTTTAAATAATTTATTACAGTAAAAGTAAATACTCTATTAGTAGCTTAGCAATTCCTTTGTAGTTTAAACAGTAGTTTTGCTACAAGCATACATCTGGCATTGAAAGAGAATGTTTAAGGAACGAAGTTTAGAAGAAGAGAAGAATGTTTAAGGAATTTTTTCTTAACTTCAATTGACCTTACAATGTGAAGATTTGTAAAAAAATATCATATATATTTTACGTACGCCATAAACAAATTGCCAATGCGTTAGAATGGAAGAAAACCAAGAAAACCCACTGTGCAATCCGCCACAAGCTTATATAAGTTGTCACAACCATTATCGCCTTTTATTATTTTTAAAAGTGGAATTGGTATAGTTTCAAAGTGGGACCTCTTGTTTGTCTTTATTGTATTAGCAATAGCTATTGGGAAAATGTAATCTATTCAATGAAATGGCAATAACTAAAGGCTAAGGCCTCTTTTCTAATAAGTAGGATCTAAATCAAAACTGTAGTTATAGTTTTAATATTAACAACACAAGTTGAATAAATTTATTAATTTAAAAGCCATTCAAAAGTACTTTCAATTTAACTATTTGAAACAAATCTATCAGAATATATTTTAATTTCTTATGTTAAATTTTTTTCTGTTTTTATTATTTGTTTCTATTTTTTTCCCTGATAATTAAAAAAAAAAATTATTTTTAAATGCATTGTTGCTGCTCTGAGTACTTTGTTGTTTGTCTTTTTAATGTTATTGATTATTAATATGTTGCTTTGTTGATTTTTGGATTTTGTTTCTAAGTAAATTTACGAGCATTTTGTATGTATCTTTTTAAAATTGTTTGCCATATAAAAAGTGAAATATTATTTTTACATTTTAAATTTATAAAATATATATGTTATATGGTACACTTAAATAACATGATAAAAATATACATTTAAATAACATTCGATATCAAATTATTTTTTATTGTGATCAAATAAAAAAATATGCTTTTTTGTAAACAGAAAATTTTTGAAAAATCTTAAATTTCTAATACTAAATTGCTTTATATAGATAATATCGATTTACAAGGATAAAATAATTGCAGCAGCAAAAATTTGTTTTTACTTCTGCTTTTAAAATTAAAAATAAATATTATTATGAACCAAATTATCCGAAGCATTTTTGGAATTTCAAAAATAAAAGTTAATTCAATCACCTGAATTCCTGCACCATTGACGCCATACCATTTATCACTCTTCAATGTTCACTCAATTTCATCACACTGTATCATTATTTAATTTTTACCCATTGCGTAACCTTAAGAAATGAATTTTCAATATAGGTCAAAACACCTATATCCATCCAACGATTTCTTTCCAGTCCTCAAGGTCGTGCTTCTCCATAGAGCCGTCTTTTCAGAATGACCTCTAGAAAGGCTGCAAGAATATTTTGCATTTAATACCTCTTAAATGCTTTCTCAAGGAAATTCAATCTATCAATATTTGTTCCTTTTTTTCATCTGAGGCGAAAAGAGCCCTCATTGTCAAAAGAAAATCATGCGCTTGTTGTGTTGAAGGTCGTTAAAGGTCAGGGATCGGTTGTTGAAATGAATCGATTAATATGGGACCGATTCATACATAAAAGAAATCAGTATTGCATGAATATTGTGTTAATGATTTGAGGTTGAAATAAATCTGGGACGGTCAGTTCGCACGTTGTGGGGTTAATATTATGCTGATTAAAATCTAAAAAAAAAACGTAATAGAAACAGTATAAGCAAAAAAAAATAGTTCAAATTTAGATATGAAATACATGACGATATGAATTGAAATGATTGTTAATATGTGTTTATATATGAATTTTAAATAGTGTATATAATTTTATGTAATCTGTTGTATTGAATCATATGTAAATAGAATTGAAATTCAAATTTTAAAATTGAATTTTTTTTTTATAGGGAAACCATTTAAATTAATAAAATTGAAACAAGCAATTACCTAGAAACTTAACAACTTTATTTCAACTTATCAATTAATATGGACTAAATTCCGGTGATTTTGCTTTAATAAGTTTTTCTTGTTTGATTTATTGTAAAAATATATATCCTAAAAAGAGAAAGTTAAATAATGCATACTAAAACAAAATAAATAATAGTAATAACTATAATTAAATTTTATTTTTAATCCGATTAAATTAATAAATGTAAAAAACTATCCTAAAACTATTATTTATTTTTTTTTAACCCAACTCGTGGCTCAGTGGCAACGTGTGCCGCTGGTGAACATTAAGGCGGAGGTTCAATACGCTGGCGTCTGTTGTAGACACTGACACTTTCAAAAAAAGAGGAGACTTGTTGGTGATTGATGTTCAGCATCTTGCCTTGTTAGTCGGACTACCTGGTGTGAGTTTTTGAGGGTTTTCTCCCATACGATAAGCAATGGCAGGGTAGTTCCTCCTAAAAGTCCTTCCGAAAGACACTGCCTTATTTCTTCAGCGACACGGAGTCAAGTCAGACTTCTACCTACGGGTGCTCCATCACAACATAAGCTGGCCCTCCCCCACTTTCTTTTCTTCATTGAGACCACACAAGGTTCTTGGACTTGGTCTAGATATTGCTGCCTACCAAGTGGGTTAAAAAAAAAAATTTCTAAAAAAATGCTGACAATTTGTTGCGTTTATTAGAAATACAAATGCCAAGCTCCGTACTTTTATTAAATAATTAAAGTAAACATTTTAATTTTTATGTTTGATGCACAATTATAACTTCGTGAAAAATAATTTCTGCAACTTAACATTATCACTTAACTAAGTCTTACTTGAATGTCATCCATTTTTCACAAGACAACAAGCTGATGATTTATTTTTTAAAAAAAGTCTTCTTTAAATCTACCCGCAAGCCCTGGTTACTTTTCTCTTCGAAAAACATGACTGAGGATTAAATGAGGTTCTTCAGTTTGTTCTTGTATTCGTACACAATGGTTTACAGAAAACTATTATTATCATAGTCAAGGCGATTGTTATCGCCACAAAATGTGAGCAACTCTAAACAATTGCCCTCTAATCCTGCGTTTCTTCAAACGCTATCTATTCTTGTTTGTTTCCTTTATGCTCGCAGCCTTCTACTTAGTACACATTTGCCGATTCGGGCTATTTTATTGTGAATTACAGTGTAGGCAAAAACCACATCTTCTTAGACACTTAAGGTTTCAGTTTTCTGCTAATCATAACTACCATCACCATTAAACTTTATATTTTTCCAACTCTAGAACTTTTTATAAATGGGATGTAACATTTTTAGCCTTTTGGTATTTGTTACTCTTTAAAACATAACATGCATTTTGTCACGATCTATCAGGAAAAATATTTTTATCTTCTTTTCCTTATGTTTAGTTACTTTTTTAAATCACTTGTATTTATTAAGTCTTTGAATTTTTATTCACCAATTTTAATAATTTTATTTGTAAGTTATTAATGAGTTTTTAATGGAGACTTAGGAATTTGAAAGCGAAACTAAGTTAACAGAATAAACATTAATAAATTTGGAAACCAAACATTTTGATTCGAAAAATTTTATTCCAAAGTAGAATTCAATATCACATGTAAATATAAAATGATTTTTTATGATTGAAAATGATTTAAATGATTAATGAGTTTTTAATGGAGACTTAGGAATTTGAAAGCGAAACTAAGTTAACAGAATAAACATTAATAAATTTGGAAACCAAACATTTTGATTCGAAAAATTTTATTCCAAAGTAGAATTCAATATCACATGTAAATATAAAATGATTTTTTATGATTGAAAATGATTTAAATGATTAATGAGTTTTTAATGGAGACTTAGGAATTTGAAAGCGAAACTAAGTTAACAGAATAAACATTAATAAATTTGGAAACCAAACATTTTGATTCGAAAATTTTATTCCAAAGTAGAATTCAGTATCACATGTAAATATAAAAATGATTTAAACTAGATGTGAAAGTAGATTTGTTTTGTAGCCAGTCAATGTAAATATGAGTTTAGACAGTAAATAGTTTAAAAAATTTACTTTATATATCTAAAGTTACTCATATATATATAGTTACATCAAAGGTTTTCTGCAATCAAACTGTATTCAATGCATAATGTTTCAATAATAAGTTATTTTTTTACTTATTTTTCTGAGTTTTAAAAATTATGCAATTATTATAAATTACAGTTTTAAATGAAAAATAATTGAGAAATGTTTGGAGAAATAATTAAAAATTATTAATTATAGTAAGCATGATAAAATTTAGCATTTTAATAATTTTAATTAATAAATTTACCATTTAAATAATTAAAAATTATTAATTATTTCTCCAACGAGGAGGAAAAATAAATTCTTTTTAAAAATAAGTTTATTGAAAAATAAATTTATTTTGTTGATAAATAAATTTTGATAATTACTAATTTGATGATAATAAATTTAATTTATTTGCTTATATAACATTGAAATTGTGTTAAATTTGGGATTAAATACTTTTTTAAGAAAAGAAAAATAAGTGAAGAACTAATGATTATTTATTAAAAATAGTTTGATATATTGAAAGACACGATTTTGCCGTCTAAGTACTTCAAATGTTTCCCATTTAGATAGAATTATCAAAAACACCAAATGTATGTCTTAACTATACATTTACTTTAATTTAAATCCTGCATAAATACCCTGTCCTCTTTGTACTTATTGTATTGTGAATATTTTATTAACTATTTTTAATAGTATACCTTAATCTTTATTAACTAATACTGATGCATTCCCATAAAATCGACGGGATTATTGTAGCAAATATTCTTCGCCATAAAGACCCGGAAATGATGCATAAAGATCGCACTGTGAGAGCGAAAGTGAAACGAATCATTTACTCAGAACTATGTCACACACACGAAAAAAAGAGCTGCTCTATTAGAACAGATGGTAGGACCCGAGACAATCGTCAAGTTTTGCTTAATTGACCCGTCGATTCTTATTCCTCTATTGGGTCAGACACATTAGGATACAAAGATGCTTTACACTGAGAATGGGGTTTTTTTAATGTGACGGAGAAATGCGGCTCGCCTTGAAAATTCTTCTGGCCCGTGAGATTTATCACGCTTTTACAAAACATATTTATTTTATAATGACCACAGTAGTGAAAATCAATGTATTAAAAACATACGTTATTTGTGCATTTGCATATTCAAAAATTAACCGTCGAAATTATGAGAATAGAAGTTTGAGCAATTCCATTCTCGAAAAAAAAAAAAGAAAAAAACGATTCGCAGGTGTAAGTTGGACCAAAAGCTCTAACAACTTCAACCAAGAGTCTGGTTGGCTCTACTATCAACAATTAAGTGTGCATAACTAGAGATGGTGATTGCGTCACTGAAGTTACTTAAAGCGTAACGTAGGACTTGTTATATTAGATGTTCCAAGATGCGCGCTCATCATGAGTTCGCAGAACATAATTTAATTATTCTGAAACCTTATAACTGTAAACTCATAAATGAAGCAGGCAATATCTGTCCTATATTCGCAAGAATATTATTTTAAAACCAAAGTTAATATTTTTCTCATAATGTCAAGAGTTAATTTGCCAATCCACGGGTTCTTGGACTTGGTCTGGATCAGGAGTGGCCAACCCAAATGATCTTGCGGGCCACTTTGGAAATGCATCCTAACACCGCGGGCCGCATATAAAATTAAATATCCCCATATTAGATTTAGATTCACTGTAGACATTTTTTGGAGTAAAAAATTGAAACATGATGAGTTATTATTTTTGTGTTTACTATTATTCTTAAATGTAAACGTAGGTAATAATGATACTAAACGCACATCGTAAAGAAATATATAACACTAAAAATGAAATATAAAAATATATAAATATAAACTAAATAAAAAAAGGGAAATCATTAAAAAATATTTATTTTACTAGTGCGATATTTGTTTCTCCTCTCTTTCACTTAGCTTTTGCAAATCGATCTCAATTTGAGTATTTGCACATCGTAATTGGTGTTGCAGGTTAGCGTCCGTTATGTTTGATCAATTTCATTTTAGAAAATGGTTTGCTCTGCTATCAACAATCAACTGTACTTGTCTGGGGACTGCTGTCTGGGGTCAACTGTCACTGCGTCACTGAGATCACTTAAAATGAAACATTAAAACTGCTATATTAGATGTTCGAAGATGCGTGAGCATCATGAGTTCGCATAATATAATTTAATTATTCTGCGAACTCATAACTGTAAACTCATAAATAAAACAGCCAATATCTGTCATATATTCGCAAGAATATTATTTTACAATCAAAGTTAATATTTTTCTCATAATTCCGACAGTTCATTTTTGAATATAGGGATGCACACATAATGTATTTTTTAATACATTGGTTTTCACTACTTTGGCCCTTATAAAATAAATATATTTTGTAAAAGCGGGATAAATCTCACTTGCCGGAAAAATGCTCAAGGCGGGCCTCGCGTTGGCCACCACTGGTGTAGACACATGAGCTTTTAGGTTTCTGTTGTCGCGTTTCGAAGCTCCACTAATTTGGAAACCCATCTGGCCACCCAAATTCTTTAAATTATTGATTAAAAGTAATAAAATTGTGTTCAATTCTAACGCTGATTCATAATTTTCTTAGAAAACGTAATCCCTAGATTGACATCACAACGCTAAAAAATACTACTGACCCTCAAAATTGTACAAACAAGATTATCATATTTTTTTATCATCGATATCTCTTTCAATCGAAAGCTATGCAGAGCAGAACACACAATCAGAGCGCGTAAATGCAAATAACGAGGCACTAAAATATCTTCCAATTGTCAAATATGCATTTCCGCTGTAAATCTTCCGAATTTAAGCAGTGAAACGCCTTTTACAAAAAGGAATTTCAGTCCAAAGCACGTAATCAAAAGTTAATTGATTAAAACCTCATGTTGTGGTTGCTAAATAATATTAGAAATACAGTCAATGCTGTATTCTGTTACAATAACACGGCCTTAAATTGTGTCTGTTATAACCTGAGAATTGGTTTTAACTATCAGTAGATTTGATAATTATTTCATTATTATTAAGATATTGGAATTTTAGTTATTTTAAATGATTATTTTGCATAAAAAATTATAAATTATTATTTTTGTCTCATCGCGATTTTACAGATTGGGTAAATGTATTTCCTTCAAAATTAATATCAGCCAATTAGTGAATTAGCTCAAAATAATTACGAAATGACCTTTATAAGGGAACAAGCAATAAATGTAATTAATTTTAAAATTGTTTAAAATTAGTCTTTGTTAAATAAGTAATTCATGATAAAATTAATTCATAAATTTATTCTAAAAACAGTATTAAAAAATTATTTCACATCAATTTATCTATACAAGAAATTGTTTTTTTTTTTTTTTTTGCATATAAAATTATTTATTTATACAAGAAATTAATTTTAATTATTTTAAAGGATTATTTTGCATAAAAAATTATAAATTATTAATTTTGCTTCATCGCGATTTATAGGGATTGTCCAGGGATTTTCAAAGATTGGGTGATGTATTTCCTACAAAATTAAATCTCAGCTAATTAGTGAATTAGCGCAAAATAATTACTAACTGACCTTTGTAAAGGAACAAGCAATAAATGTCATTAATTTTAAAATTACTTGAAATTAGTCTCTGTTAAATAAGTAATTCCTGATAAAATTAATTAATTTATTTATTCTGAAACAGTATTAAAAACTTTTCTCACCAATTTATTTAAGCAAGAAATTGATTTTTTGCTGCTACTAAGTCACATATTACGAGAAAATATGCCTGTTGTATGACACCATATTTTCTAAACCAAATTCTTAAAAAACAAACTATGCAATACACAAACGAATAAACTGTTTTTGAAATAGAAAACTCGACTTTTGTTGATTATTTATCAATTAGTTTAAAAAGAAAAAAAAAATAATTTTTCTGTAACAGGATTGTAAATAAATTTTATTATGAATAAAAAATATTCCCACTTAAAACGTGCCAAAAATATTTCAAAAAATTTGCCTGTTTTGCGAAAATAAATAAACTATACATTCATAACTAGAATCGAATAATTTTTGCTTCGATATGACGTTAATTGCTAGCAACAAAACTATTACAACAAAAATTACAAAGGTAATCTGTTCTAATAACGGATGTAATGTAAACGAAAGTTAAGAGTCAAACATCAAAAATATTGCAGACTAACTATCACATTTCCTGAAATATGAAAGGCAATATCTTATCATTTTAAAAAATAGGACACGGAATACCCCAAGGGTTAAGCACATCCAACATACATTCTCTCCTATTCCCGCTCTCTATAGAGCTGTGAAATAGTGTCACGCACCGCATAGGGGTTCTTCTAATAAGAAATAAAAAATATCCGAATCTCGTACTTATTATTTTTAAAAGATTCCTTTCCCCTCTATTACACAATTTAATGCAATTGTACATGTAGAAAAAAAATTAAATTATATTTGTACAAGATTACGTGATGCATTTTATTCATGTCGTAAGGTTTCGATAATTAGAGTTCCATAGCCAGAGGGTGTGAGTATCATTTATCCGATACTTTTAGCAGTGGGGTTGGCTTGATGGGTATTATTTTTTTTTTTTTTTTATGTCTAGCCAATCTGATGGAATTGAATAGTATGTTATAGTAGAACTTGCCTAAAAGGCCTCACGATTACAAGTGAGGGTAAGGTGTAATATTTCAGCACTGTCTCTATTTCTCATAATTTATTGCATTTTGAATAGGATATAGTTGCTTGCAATAGGCTTGAAAAAAAAATAGACACTTTATCAACAGACCATGAGGTAATTTATGAGGCATATGTGTTCGAGTATATTTGAGAAAAGTTTGAAGTTTTATCTGACGACAGAAAAATTTGAGGATAATTTATAAAAAAATGTTAACGAAGAAAAAATAGATCGGTATTGAAATTAATTATTTGCCATTACGATTTTGTTTTAATAATTTTGTACTTTATTGGTAATTTTTAACTACTCATTCTTTGCAATTGGAAATAAAGTAAATGACGTAACGTAAATGATATTTGTCTGCGCTAATTTACATACATATTGAGGATTTAAAACATAAGCCATAAAATAAATTAAAGATACAATTACAAATAATATTATTTAATTATTATATAAATTAAATAGTATATATTACAAATATATACTTTTTAAATATATTATACTATTTAGAATTATATACAATTTAAAAAAATTTTAAAAGTACGGATAAATATTTTATATAATAGTGGCCCAATGGTAATAGATTGAATTAATGTTCAGATCGACTACACTTCGGATTCGTTAACGGCGCACGTTGTAATACCGAGGAGACTCGATGGTAATTGTAACAGCTTATGTAAGCGGCTACCATAGACAATAAAACGGCCTGGTAGAAGTTATTTTTCCACTCGATACGTTAATTTGAGACCACTATCCCTAAAAGTTCTGCCAGAAGACAACTTCATTGCCCATTGTCCATTGGAGGTCTAGTCTTCATATGCATGTATTTGCACTTTATTAATATTTTCACTAGTGTTTCTTTGGGGTTGATGGCTGAGTGACTACAGCCCTGGAGCTTGATGCCATAGGTTTCGGATTCGAGCTGCGGCGGTGCTATGGATGTTTGTAGTGGTTTTGGAATCCACTTTAAAATATAGGTACCGAACTAATATGACTGTTGGGCGTAGGGCTGATAACTCTACCCTAAAAGTAACATATCCTGTCTCGAAAGAACCACTATGGTGCTGTTGCGCCAATGATGATAGTTTCTTTGCATCAGATATTATTTTATATAAATTGCATTTGTCTACACATATTTTATAATATGTTTGATAATGATATAATGAAAAAGGTCTAATAAATTAACTAATGGCATTAAATATGAATTTAAATATTGTATAAATTTATTATTATAAATAAAATGAAGCTATAAACTAAATAATTTATTGTTGTATGAATAACATGCTACATTACTTGCTAAATAATATGCCAATATTGACATTCATACGTGGAAAAAAATGTAAAATTATCCTAATATTTATCTATAAGAATTTTTAAGAAAATTTAAACTAATGGGATCAAATTTCTTCGTAATTTAAATTCACGTAGACATCTGAGCATTAAAGCAGATTATAAATAAATAAGAAAAATAATAACTGCTAAACTTTGTTGTATCATAAAATAAGATTTATAATGTTTTTAATCTACTCATAAATTGGTATAAATTTTATATCGACAATGGAATTATTAATGATTCATCTAGATATGAGAAACAAAGCTATAATGTTAATATTAATACTGATATAAATAATTATATGACTGCTATAACAATAACATTTCTGATCTGACAAATTATATTATAATCTAGAATATTACTCCAATTACAAGCACACGATGCCTTTAATTCACATATAAAAAAGTTCAAACAATACTGCATTTCCTAGCATTGTTTCTCTCCAATAACGTCACTCCGATTAATCTGAAATAATCTGAAATAATGTAATTATTTGTTAATAACTGAAAACTCGCTAACAACCGAATAACTCTGTACCATGCACCAATAATGCACCTTTTACTTCCGTAAAACAAAATTCCAGACAAAGGCACAGCGTATTTCCATAGAAAGTTGTCATGGAAGTTGTTATAAAGTTAGGAAATGAATGTGAAACAATTACCTACTTTCTTTATTGTAAACGTTAGCATGTTGCTTTTATTGTGTTAAAGATTGTCGAGCAATTTGGTGTTTGATATCCAATAATTACTTCCGCTTTTCTTGACAAATTAAAAGCTTTGCCACCGATTTCTTCTGCTTTAGAATATGTGTGTGTGGGGGGGAATGTTGGCACGAAGTGATGTAAAGTGAAAAGGATTTTTTTGTCTTGTTAATGAACTCTAAAACGTTTATCGAGCCAGTATATTGATAAGAGAACAATAACAATGTAAATATCTATCCGTGGATAGCAAACATCCTTATGGAAGAAGAAATGAAACCATGGGTTCAAAGGGGAAAACAATACAAAGCCCTTTTGCAGTTTTTATGTTCTAATGAAGTTTTACTTGGTCAAGAAGAAATTTAATTAAAAATTACCTTATTTTTAATTAAATTTTACTTAGACGAGAAGAAATTTAATTAAAAATTAACTTATTTTTGTGTTTTGTTAAGGTAAATTTATTAACTTATTATTGTAAAATTATTAACTTATTATTGCAAATTTATTAATTTAATTTGTTAACTTAATTTATTTATTTATTTTCTTAACTTAATTTATTAATTTAATTGTAAATTTATTAATTTAATTTATGAACTTAATTGTAAATTTATCAATTTTTAATTTTTAACTTAATTGTAAATTTATTAATTTTTAATTTCTTAACTTAATTGTAAATTTATTTATTTATTTTCTTAACAATTTCTTAATTTAATTGTAAATTTATTAATTTAATTTGTTAACTTAATTGTAAATTTAATAACTTAATTGTAAATTTAAATTTAATTTATGAATTTAATTGTAAAATTACTTTCTTTTAACATTCTTCATGTAAAATTTCAATATTATTACAACATTAATATTATTAGTTAAAATTTCAACGATAATTATTTGATATTGGATAACTTTTGTAATTTATATATCTTTCATGTAGAAAATTTTATTTAAGAAATTTAGATCTATAAAATATAAAAAGTTTCACGTGTTTTTATATTTTTTTATTTATTTAATATAAAAAATAAATAATCAACGGGAAACATTATTTAAATTAAAATGTTTTTAATTAAAAATATAACCATAAATTAAAAGCAATTGTAAAAGCTGTTTTTAAAAAGTCAGCTGTAAGTGCAATTGTCCTGCGCAACTAAAATTGGAATTTTCTTTTTTATCAAAACTTTAAACAATTTCAGTTAGTACAGAAATAGCTTATATAGTTCAGTTTTAATTAATAAAAATATTATTTTTTAATTATTAAAAATTAATTATGATAATATTCGTCAAATTCTATATGCTGCAAACTGTATGAAGCTGAGACGATTAATTAGACATTGATAAAAAGTGATTTAATATCGTAATGAAACTTCATAAATTACTAAAGATTAATTATTAATTCCTTAACCGTAACTGTCATTGATAATGATAATTTACAAATTAACCTCACAATTTTAATTAAGGGAAAGTTATACATTTTCTAAAGTTCTGCAAGAAATTCTACATTCTATTCTATGAAAACATTTTATAATAAATTAATGACATTGGTTCAAATTATGGTCTTGGTATAATAAAATACTTTTAGATTTATACATAGATTGATTTAGTAATTTAATTTATTTTTCCAGATTTTTGAAAGTTGTTTAATTTTGGTAGGATAAAAGGAATACTTAAAATTGTTTTTAGCTATTAATGATATTAAGATTGATTTACTATTTACGGTATTACAGCAAGTAATATTACTGTATACTTACAACAAATTTATTTGTTTCAATCTTGCTTGCTTAAGCAATTGAATTCTTGCAATTTTAACTTAATTAGATCAAAAAACATTTTATAAGAAAAAAAATAATCAATAACTGGTTTTTTTAGAACCACCAGTCCAAAGTTCAAAATGTGAAGTCTGGTCGTGATTGGACTAATTCATCCCATTGATTGCAAATTCAAAGTGACAGATGGTTGAAGTCATTCCACCCATCACTATTTATCAATCCTCCTCTAAATAAAACATGCGGAGATGTTTTTTCCCTTACCCCAGGGCCTTCTTTAAGATCGTGATTTAGATCTCGAATGTGATGTCCCGATTTTTTTTCTCCATCCATCCGCTAATGAATAAAGACGTTCTTTTTCCTGGTCTATAATAAACATCTAACTCTTCTTCAGGATCAGGGGTCAGTCGTTAACTCTATGGACGCTTCTTTCAACTATTTCTGGTGGCCATTGACATGTTATGGGCGAACAATAATGCTCCTATGTGGCGCAAATTAGCATGCAGAATGAAATTTTTAACTTAATGTTTAGTCCTGTAATGATGCGAAACCCAAGGCGTAATGCTTTGCTTCTGTATTTAGTGTCTGAGTCATGTAGTACTTTTATTTATGACAAAGTTCATTTAAAAAGGAGAAAATATGTGACTCCTTACATATGCAGGGATAATTTGCTTGAAAAGAATTATAATTCAAATTTTATAAGGAATATCTATCCCATTATAAATAAATGGAATGGATATTCCTTATAAAACAGAATGTCTGTTCGATAAACATTCTATAACAGAACAACATTCTATGACGTCCCATGTTTTTAACGGCAGATAAAATTGATTTATTTGTATGTCACACTGACCTTTTTATTTTTGGGGCCTGATTTCCGAGTGGCTAGCGCGCTCTGGCGCTCGGTTCCACAGGTTCCCGGGTTCGAATCCCAGAGGTGCTATGGGTGTTTGAAGTGGTTTAGAATCCACTTTAAATCGTAGAACTCGGTCTCATATGTCCGTAGAGAGTTGTGGAGGTAGAGTTACTCGCGTTCGTAGCGTATCTTCAAGTTACACGTACCCCTGGGTAGTGCAAAATGAGTAACAGCGGTGCAGCCTTTGCTTATGGCTCAAAGATTAACTGTCTCTGTATTTCCAGCTGCATTAGAACAACAAAAATATAAATAAATTGAGTCTTATAAATACAAGACATTAAATTTATAAATTAGTGTAATTAGAGAGATTTTAAAATTAACATATAAATTGTGGTATAAACGGGCCTTGAAAAATGATGACTTTATTTAAACTGGTGTATTTTTGGTTCTCATATTTATAATGAAGAAGATAATAATATAGAGTCCTAACAATTTAACTTTGCTATTATTTTTTTGTTTAGTTCCAATGCAACAAAACTTATAAAGTCTTAAATATCTCAGTATGTAAATAAATAGGATTTACACCTTTTAATATACTGTAGCTCGTTTGTTACAGATTCCATGCACATCTGTTCAAAACTTTGTCAAAAAAATTTTTTTCTAACAAAATTTTTTCTAACAAAATTTTTTTTATTAATAAAATTACTGGAGTATTATTATTTAAATATTAAAATTTCTTAATTAAATACAAAATTTTCATTTTATCGAACCTTATTTATCTCATATTTTTCTTAAAATGGCATCACAACTTTTTTTATGTATAAAACATTTCAATTTTTTTTTCATAATTTTATTATCTTATTTATAATTAAATTATTATTATTATCATTAATACTATTAATTTAAAATTATTATTATTATTATCTTATTTATATTTGTATTTAAAAGCTAATAAAACTTTTGTTTAAAATGCTAAATAATTTTTTTCAAAAATATAGCATTGCATTTAAAGAGCATTATAAAATTTTTTTTTTTATACTGACATTTTAAATAAATGACATGAAAAAGTTTATATATCAACTGAAATTCATCAAATGTTTTAACGTCATATTTAGTTCATTTCGCAATTTTATATGGTCCGACAAATCATCTTTATCATGATTGATAGTGACAATGATGGATCGGGATCCTTTTTTTCGAGGGGAGGTCGTTAACGTACGCATCACTATAAGAAATCTATAACAGAATGTCCCACGTTTTTAAGGGCAAATAAAGTTTGTTTATTTTTAGGTCACACTGACCTTTTTTTTTACCATTTCAACCACCACGAAAAACATCTCTACACTTACATTACTTTCATTGCATTTTTTTCCTGAGTAAAATAAAAGAGAAAAACCCACCTGTTTGACTTTGGTAGCCCCATTTTATTTAATGGAATTTTTTTTTATTCGAACTTTCTAATACCCCACGCCGATAATTGTCCTTTACCCCTTCTGAAAAAGCCGACAATGAACATAAAAAATAAAGGAAATAAAATAAAAAAAACTATTGCATATATGTAGGTAAGTAGGTCGTTGATGATTCCCAGTTTAAAAACCTGAGCAGATATCGTTCAAGACGGTTGGCCAAACTGCACTTTTCTTTTTGAACTAGACCCAAGATAATGTGGAAGGTCAAACAAGGTCGCATGTTGCGTGATTGTAGTAACTTGCATTGGAACCCAAGAAACATAATCGCGTTTTTGTCGCAAGTAGAGTGATGATGATCATCATCAACAGAACTTGTACTGCAGATGATGATTACATTTATGTGGTATTGGTGAAATCTGAGGACAAAAGAAATCCCTGACTTTTAGGGAAAAAACCAAGTTACCTTTTAGGAAACCTAAAAGATGACTTGGAACAACACTGAATTTTTTCAATATTTATTTTTTTATCTATATTACTGAGTTTATAGTAGGTAAATTTAATGAGCAGTAGATAAATTAAACAAAAGTCAATTAAATTTTGGAATTTCTTTATTATATATTAATCAGATATGAAGGCAGAATTTTTAGTGGATAGCAATGGTTTTATTTTGTTAAAATTCAGAATTCAATTTTTATATTATAAGAAAAGATTTTTTTTTTAAATTACATTAAGATTTATATCCTTTCAAATTAATTAATATAATATAATTTTTAATAAACATTTTTCCTAATTTATAACTTTTCAAATCATATCATCGATTTGATTCTTAGTAACAATAAATTGAAAAATTTAAATTTTAAAAAATATTTCATTTAATTTTTAAACGTTTCGTACACAATTAAAATTAATTCTTTAAAGGAGCCCTTTTAAATAAAACATCTTTTGAAGTTATTTCTATTTGATTTACTAGCTTTTAAATTTAAAAGACAATTTAATGACAAGTTGACGAATATTTAAAAATTTTAAAAATAATATTAATTAAATAAATAAATAATAAATTCAAATATTATTAAAATTACATTATTATATATTTTTAAAACTCCTTATGTTGATCCAATTTACAATGTTATATTATTTATTGATATTTTATAATGTTATATTATTTATTGATTTAAACAAAATTATTATTTAGTTTTTTATCTTTATTTATTGAAAATAACTATTTAAAAACTAATGCATACGCGTAAAAAAATATTATAACGAAAATATTTAGTCTAAAGAAATAAAACTGTTTTATATTTTTTTTTTTCACTTATAAATGAGTAATGCCTTTGCTGAATACCTCTACGAAAACCAGATTCTTTCATTTTCTTAAAATTAGACTACGCTTTCACTCGCAAAAATATTTCAAACTATTAAAAATAACAAAGAATTTCGTGAGAAACTTTCATTTTCTTCCAAGTAATTTTAGACAGAGAAAAGCAGTCGCTTAAACGGATAAAAAGATTATTTTTTTCTCTTTTTTGCTCTACATTTAATTATCTCGCTTTTTTGTCACTACTCTATTAACGATTCCAGTAATTTGTTTTTAATCAATAGTTGCTCGCCTGGATTTTGCAATCATGATCATTTCCTTAGATGTGGCATCTGCTAATGAATCTTTCATTGAATGAAATACTTTCCATCGTTTTACTTTCTTGCTCCAGTTTCCATTTAAGAAACCATGATGGCAGTTTCCGTCTTCTATTCCTTTAAGTTTTTTGTGTTTTATTTTTAGGAAGCCTCATTTCAAATCATTCGAGATCGAAGAAGTATTTTTGTAGAGTGAAGGCTGAATGCTACAGTTTCTCTCATTTTTTTATATTTATTTTCGATGATGTTATTTGGGATAAGTTAAAAATAGAAATAATATGTTGCATTATTTAAGACATAACAAAAACTAATGTGTATTTTTCTAATGCTTTTAATAAGAACAAATGTTACCTTTTTTTTTTTACCGCTTAAAATATTACAATTAATCTTTTTAAGCATTCATTAAAATCATTAAAGTATTGAAAAAGACATTAAAGTATTGAAACCAAAATAAGATCTCATATTTAGTTTAGTTAAATCGTAGTTTTTTTTTTTTTTAAAATCTACCAAAGTCCATTTAAAAATGTATTTAAGTCAAGTAATCAATTAGTATTTGTGTAGGTTTTTTGAAGAAAAGTTAACCATATACATGTAAATAGATGTCATATATATGCAAATAGTTGCCATATATATGCAAATAGTTGCCATATATTTATCAAATAGATGGGCTATATATGCAAATAGATGCATATATGCAAATAGATGCATATATATGCAAATAGATGCATATATATGCAAATAGATGTCATATATATGCAAATAGAAAAATCAAATTGCCATATATATGCAAATTCCGTGATGGAAAAATTTTGAGTAGGAAATTTAATTTTTAAAGGCTTATCAATAAAGTAAAACTTATAACCATTCATTAATATGAATGTAATATGCAAAAATTTCTATATAATTATATTATTTATATATAATTTCTATATTTATTTAAAATTTCTTATATTGAAACCTTACTATTTATGTTTTGTATAAATGGTTTTAAAAGGAACATATGTAAATGTATGAATATATATCATCTTATAAAATACAAAGTTTTTAAGGTTTTTTTCGGTATAAGTATAAATAATAAAACATTAGCAAAAAGGTTTTTAATATGTTCATTTGCAATCTTTCTTATTACATGATAAGAATTGATCAACACAAATTTCGAGTGGCAGATCCACGTATATTAAATATTATGCATTTATTTTAGCATTGTTAATGAAATCGTTAACCACTTGGATTTATTATTTGTAGAAAAACAATATGTTAAAATAATTCAAACATCTAATTAATATTAATAATAATAATAATGAATAATAATAATAGAGTGATTACTAAAACTTTATTTGTCACATGTTATTGTTACTACTGTTTTATCCCCTGAAGAGTACAAGAAAATCAAATATCGTGGTGCTCCCGAATACTATTGGTTATGTTGATTCCCAGCTCGGAGAATAAATTCTCTTCTGTGGCATGGTCCAGATAATGCATGGCGAGTGCATTAGTTGTGCAATCAAATACATTATGAGGAGTCAGCTCGACACCACATTTTCGGTATTTTTTAACGCCATCAGCATAAATTTTAGTATTTTTGTTGTACTTCATCCTTGATCTTATGATAGTAGTAGCTGTTTTTCCTTTCGGCATTTAGTTCTGTAATTTGGTATTTAGTTTTAATCTTAGAAGGAATTATAAGTTTAGATTTTGTAAAGTCATTTGCATCTTCAAGGGAAATAGGAATGGCGGTATGATCCAGACTTCTGGCATTTCTTTCAATTCCAAATGCACATGAGCAGGGATCCATTGCAGGATACACATTCCATGTCAGCAGTGGATTTGTTCTAAAAAGAGATATAATGTTCATTTGTCACATGTAAAATCATTTTTAAATGTTGCTATTTAAACAATTTACTGTGCAATTAAAGAAACTTGAGAGCTCTGTGAATGAGTTCGAGTAGTTTTTCTTCTTTATTTTATTTGGATGTAATTGCTTTATAAGAAAAAAACGAGGCCATCTGCACACACAATTATTAAAGAATTTCAGCTTTTTATCATAAAGCATTTAAAACACCAAAAGTGAAAAAAAAAAAAACCCATTAGCTTCGAATAAAAATATATATTTTCATGTCAGAAAACATAAAAAAAAGTGGATAAACAATGCTCCTAAAAACCTGATGCATTATTATAACTTATGCACATCACATCTCTGCATTGTGACACATTTAAAGATGTCCACCAGTTATTACTCCTTACACTTGAACTACGCCATTTTATCAAAGTCGACTTTGACCTTTAAATTCACAGATTTCACATTCATAATGCATAAGCCTGCTTTTCCCATAGCGATAAATATAGGCTGAAGACAAAGTGCCCATTGCTTACTGTAGGATGCCATAAGTTTTTGAGGGTCACGATTTCCATATTTTACCATCCCTAAAATCTGGCCATACCGCCTTCACCCTGCAAACCTGTATTCTATTTTTACTCCTTGATGTGAATTTCGGTGGTCATGGAACTTCAGCAAGACGCACCCCTTCGGTAATGCTTTTGTTCTCATTCGATACAACGACCTTGGCAGCTGGTGTTCTTTTTTTTTTTTTCTTCTTTTTTTTGTTATTGTTGTACATCTTCTTTCCTTCTACTGCTTTGTTGAAGACACTCATTATAATTACAAATAAACTCACAAAAGTTTTCAAAATAGACATGTCTTCTTGATGAAGAATAGCTACATCATTTTATTATTTGATTTTTTTTTTTAATCTCTTATTTTCAGCACTTTTTGTTGATTGAATGGCAGATAGTTGTTTACTTCTAAAAAAAAGAATCTTCCAATATAGGAAGTTGAAGATATTAATTAAAGTGTTTGCATATATCTTTATCTTTCTGACTGTGTTTTAAGTTCCTCTAGTGTTTTATAAAGCAGACATTAATCTACAAATAATTTTTAGCGTTTTGTAAAATATTGACATGAAATTAGATGATATCTGAAATGTTTGTTGATAACTGTTTTACATCTTATATTTTTATACCTTTTTTGTAATGATTGATCCTAGTGGATCGATCATTATCAAAGACTGATCTAAAACATGAAACGATTTGTAGATACTTATCTGCTTAATTTAATCCATCGTTCTGTCTGGAAAAAAAATTTGGCCACCTATTGCACAGACAATCAATCTTGAATTTTACATCGTAATTGATCAAAAGTTTAATCAGTTTTTTTTTTATAAAAATGATAATTACAGATATATATTTTTTATTTATATTTATTATATTATTACATTACATTTACAATATTTTTATTATTATTATTGTGCTTCTTCTTTCCTTCAACTGCTTTGTTGAAGCCACTCGTTATAATTACAAATAAACTCACAAAAGTTTTTCAAAATAGACATGTCTTCTTGATGAAGAGTGGCTACATGATTTTATGATTTGTTTTTTTTTTTTTTATAATAAATTGTTTTAATCTCTTATATTCATCACTTTTTGTAGATTGAATGGCAGATAGTTGTTTGTTTTTAAAAAAAAGAATCTTCTAATAAAGGAAGATAAGGATATTAATTACATTGTTTGTAAATCTTCATCTTTCTAATTATTTGTATATCTTCTTTTTTTCTGATTGTGTCTCAGTTCCTCTAGTGTTTTATAAAGCAAACATAATTCTACAAATAAATTTTACAAAATGTGAATAGCGTTTTGTAAAATAATTGCGTGAGTTAGATGATATTTGAAATGTTTGTTGCCAGCTGCTTTTATCTTGCATTTTTATAGCTGTTTTTTGTAATGATCGATCATTATTGAAGAATGATCTAGAACATGAAACAATTTGTAGATACTTATCTCCTTGATTTAATATCTTAATCTTTCTGGAAAAACAATTTGGCCACCTATTGCACAGAGAAGCAATCTTCCATAAATTTTGCATCGCAATTGATCAAAAGTTTTATCATTTTTTTTATAAAATGATAATTACAGTTATATATATATATATATATATTTACATTTATTACATTTACATTATTTTTATTATTATTGTGCTTCTTCTTTCCTTTTTACTGTTTTGTTGAAGCCACTCATTATAATTACAAATAAACTCACAAAATAGACATGTAAACATTCAAAATAGACATGTCTTCTTGATGAAGAATGGCTACATGATTTTAAGATTTGTTTTTTGTTTTTTATAATAAATTGTTTTAATCTCATGATTTTCATCACCTTTTGTAGATTTAATGGCAGATAGTTGTTTACTTCTAAAAAAGTATCTTCCAATAAAGGAAGATAAGGATATTAATTAAATTGTTTGTATATCTTCATCTTTCTGATTGTGTTTTGAGTTCCTTTAGTGTTTTTAAAGCACACATTACTCTTAGTAATTTTACAAATTATGAATAGCGTTTTGTAAAAAAAATTGCATGAGTTAGATGATGTTTGAAATGTTTGTTACCAGCTGTTTTTTTATCTTGTATTTTTATAGCTTTTGTAATGATTGATTATAGTTGATCGATCATTATCGATTATCGACAATTTGTAGATACTTATCTGCTTAATTTAATCCCTCATTCTTTCTGGAAAAACAATTTGGCCATCTATTGCGCAGAAAAACAGTCTTCCATAAATTTTGCATCGCAATTGATCCAAAAGTTTTATCATTTTTTTCTCTAAATTGATAATTACAGTTATATATATAT
Source organism: Caerostris extrusa (assembly GCA_021605095.1). NCBI lineage: Eukaryota > Metazoa > Arthropoda > Arachnida > Araneae > Araneidae > Caerostris > Caerostris extrusa. The sequence continues at coordinate 49,610 of BPLR01002847.1, forward strand.
ATTTACTTTTATTACATTTACATTCAACTTATTACATTACATTTACGTTATTTTGTTATTATTATTGTGCTTCTTCTTTCCTTCTACTGCTTTGTTGAAGTAACTCATTATAATTATAAATAAGCTCAAAAAAGTTTTTCAAAATAGACATGTCTTCTTGATGAAGAATGGCTACATGATTTTAAGATTTTGTGATTTGGTTTTTTTAAATAATAAACTGTTTTAATCTCTTATTTTCATCACTTTTTGTAGATTGAATGGCAAATAGCTGTTTACTTTAAAAAAGTATCTTCCAATAAAGGAAGTTAAGATATTAATTAAATTGTTTGTATATATTTTTATCTTTCTGACTGTGTTTTAAGTTCCTCTAGTGTTTTATTAAGTACACATTACTCTACAAATAATTTGTAGCGTTTTGTAAAATAATTGTATGAGTTAGATGATATTTGAAAATCTGTTGCCAACTGTTTTTCATCTTGTATTTTTATAACTTTTTTGTGATGATTGATCATAATTGATCGACCATTGACGAAGAATGATCTAGAACATGAAACAATTTGTAGATACTTATCTGCTTGATTTAATCTCTCATTCTTTCTGGAAAAACAATTTGGCCACCTACTGCACAGAGAATCAATCTTTTGCATCGTAATTGATCAACAGTTTAATTAGTTTTTTTTATAAATTTATAATTAATTTTTTTGAGATATTTATTTATTAATTTTTTTTATTCGATTAACAGGTTTTTAACAGATTGATGATACATATTAATTGGAAAATAATTATTCAAAAAGATATCAATAAAACATATTCATTCCATCATTTGAAGGTACACAATATATGTTTTTATCTATAAAATTGAGTTCATAATTTTAATTTATTCTTAAAAGTATTTTGTCTATTTACAATAAAGAATGTTTAATAAGCTTTCTACGTATTTTAAAAATATTGTACATGCATTAGTTTACATTACCAAATGTAATCGTATTTCTATTATTTTTTCCAGTGGTAATTTATTTTGTATGAAAAATGTTTTGTTTAAATAATGTTATTAATATGAGATATTATTAAAGATTCGCCCTCTGGCGCTCGGTGACACAAGTTTCGTGTTCGAGTCCTGGTTTAATATGATTATAAAGTGTTGGACGTAAGACTGACAACCCTACCCAATAAAAAAGAAGAAAAACATCCCCTGTTTCGAAATGTGCCAGTAGACAGACGGCCTTGGCCCACCATGGGCTGTCGCTCCACTGATGAGGATTATATTATTATTAATATCATTTAATTAACTATTTTTGCTGTAAAAATTTTTACTGTCAGCAAAGCGTATGCAAATTTGTTATTAGGCTCCGACGGTTAAAATTGTCCCAATCACGGCCTACTGGTATTCAGTGCAGCTAGTGTGCAAGAAGGCTCAGGTATGACTCAGCAGGAGGCCTCCGTTGTAATCACTGTTTTCAGAAATGAAGAGACTTGATATTAATTGTGCTAACTTGTAAATCGATAGTATGGCTGCTTTTTTGTCGTATCGATATATGGCTGCTTTTTTTTTTTTGTCGTATCGATATATGGCTGCTGGTTTTGCCGCATCGATAGTATAGCTGCTTATTTTTTGTCGTGTCGATAATAAGGCTACCTCGCGTATTATCGTATTGAAGTATATTTTTATCGTATTGATAGTAAGTATGGTTGCTTGTTTTTGTTATATCGATAGTAGGGCTGATTGATTTTGTTGTATGGATAGTAGGGCTGCTTGTTTTAATATCGATAGTATGGCTGCTTGTTTTAATATCGATAGTATGGCTGCTTGTTTTTCATGTATCGATAGTATAACTGCTTAGTTTTGTCGCATCGATAGCAAGGCTGCTTGTTTTTGTTGTATTGATTGCATAGCTGCTGTTTTTGTTATCGATTGTAGGGCTGATTGATTTTGTCGTATCTATAGTAGGGCTGCTTGTTTTTATATCGATAGTATGACTGCTTGTTTTTGATGTATCGATAGTATGAGTACTTGGTTTTGTCATTCGATAGTATGGCTGCTTGTTTTTGTCGTATCTATAGTATGGCTATTTGGGTTTGATGTATCAATAGTATGCCTGCTTGATTTTGGTGTATCGATAGTATAGCTTCTTGTTTTTGTCGTATCGATAGTGGGGTTGGTAGTTTTTGTCGTATCGACAGTCTCGCTGCATGTTTCTAAATTTTCAAGTACGACACACAAATATGGGACAATTAACACTAAAACTGCCCTGGAAGGCAATGTCCTCCTTTCATCGCCAGTTGGTAGGCTATTCATGGTATTCATAAGTAGAACACGAGGTACACCGCTGTTAAAAAAAAGGTTTTTAAAAAATTATAAAACAATGCACTATTTTAAAATAATGTACGAGTTTTTAAACTATGAAACACACAACTGTTGAATAATACATGGGTATTTTTTTTTTTTGTGAACTCGAAATGTAATCAAAGTTATCTGGAAATTAATTAATTAAAAAAACATTTTAACCTGATTTTAGTGTAATGAGAATTTAAGTAAACTTTAATTTAATGAATTTGTATAATTTAATTATTTTTAGATTTAAAAGAGGATAAAACTTAAACGTGCCTTAAGCTCAGTTATATTCATCATGTATTATATAGAATTGTTAGTGCATTAAAGGTTAAACTGTATAGTTGTCTGATTTATACTAGAATTGCAGTGCTCATTTTGTCATGGCTTTATATATCTACTATAAGCGTATTTTCTATGTTAGGATATTAAAAATATATAATATATTAATATATTTTAAAATACAATATGTGCCAATTTAACTTTTCTTGGTTAATTTACTATGATAAAAAGTAGAATGGTTTATTTACTTTATCTATTTCATTTGATATTTGACCATTGAAGATGTTCTCATTTCAGTTCAAAATTTTAATAAAGACTTATATTATTTTAACAATGGGCTTTGTTTTGAAAATAAAGCTAACTATCCGATTCGATTTATTGGTTAATATAAAAGCAGATGTTTAATCTAACATACACTTCATTCATGTACATATAATATGAAACCTTATGTAAGTCTTTTACATCTTGAATTATTGATATAAATTTGTTTCTATTTTTATTAAAGCCACAAACCTATTTTTTAATCAGGAACCTGATTGCTAATGATAATATCAAAAACAATAGTTTACGGTGTCTTTCTTATTTTAGGATTATTTATTGTATACAGAGATGCACTAGAACATTTGTTTTGTTACGTATACTTTACGGCTTTGATAACTAATCTCTATCATTAAATAAAATTAACCAACTGTGACCGTGACAAACAATGGTAGAAAGCTTCTGTTTTTTTCATCTGTTATCTGGTGAAGAAGATGAGCCCCATTCTTAATTAAAATCTCTCTTATCAGATAAGATTCAATTTATTTATTAGATTACGAAGATAAGTTCCTTTTTTGAATTAGGGTTCATTTCACCTTCTCACCTTAGGTGTCAATTCAATAAGGAAGTATTGCTATAGCCGAAGTGCTATTTGCTACTTACTCAACATACTTATAAGGTCTTTCATCATTAAAGTATTTTTAGGTAGTGGATTAATAGTTATTAGTGGATATAGGTCATCTGCAAGTTTCCCTGATATCTGTTCGATCCTTCTGTTTGATCTAATGCAGTTGAGACACATTTGCAAAAAAAAATGTTTCAAGGTATGGCGAAGGTTTTTAAATTGAAAAGGCTAAAATACATCACGATACCACCTGTCATATAAATGATAATTTTAATTGTTGGCGATATATTAGTTGCGGATATACATTGTTTAGAAAATTTGATATGCTTATTATAAGGATCATATCAGTATTCATATCATTCATATATCAGTATCATTAAGTATGGATCATATTACAACCTACTTATAAAACGGATATATTTGTTCAAGTTTTAGCTATCGAAAAATTATTCTTGCGATAATTTGGTAATAAGGCTTTACTCATATCTGTTCAATCCCTTTGTTGATTAGGAGTATTGTAAAATAAATAATACTAAGTAGCATATAAGTAATATTAAAGTAACTAATAAACAATGCGGAACTTTAATTTAATACGCTAAATGATATATTTATTTCGTTATGGGTTAGCATTTATCAAGATGTTTACGATATGAAAATTGTTTTGGTTTGTTGCTCTACGGTCATTTTTTGCACACTTTGGGCTAATTAGACTGGGACCTACAATTTAACGTGGATTACAGACCACCAACAAACATCCATGTCTCCGCCAGGATTCGAACGTGAATCCTGTGGTACCAAAGGCCAGAAAGCTATCCAATTGGCCTCCCAAGTTAAACAAAAATCATCTGCATTATTAGGGAAACAAAAGTGGTCTTACAAGTAACATGTTGAGTTAGAAAAGTTATTTGCTACAAATAATGAAAAATATTTTTTATCTATTTTTTCAAAGATAAATCAACATTGCAAAATTGTTTAATTTCATATATCTTCTCAGAAATTCACATTAAAATGATAAAAAACAGAGGAATTTTGAGTAATCTTAAAATTTTGTAGCAGAGTGGGCATAAAAGCATAGTTTAGAATGTATAACAAGGACCTGATAGCAGAGTGGGAGTGCTCTGGTGTTCGGTACCACAGGGTTCCAGTCCCGATGGTACCATGGATGTTTGTAGTGTGTGCGGACTCCACTTTAAACCGTAGGTCCCTGTCTGATTAGAATAGTAGAGCGTTGTGGGGGTAGTGTTACTCGCGTCCGTAGCATGTATTCAAGTTATGCGTGCCCCCTGGGTAGTGCTAAATGAGTAACAGTGGTGCAGCCCTTGCTTATGGCATAAAGATTAACTGTCTATGTATTGCCACCTGCATTAAAAAAAAAGAATGTATAGCAAATATTAATTTTAGAAAAAAAATTAGCCAATGAAAAAAATATTTTATATTAACACCTTTTAAGTACCTTAAACTTGATATCTTATTTCTGACAACTTCTTTATATAATGGTAATTTTCTTGTCATTTCTCAGATTGCAAGTAAAGTTCAAGTTAAATATAATAAGAGAACCTTTTTAAATACTAATTATGGTTATTTGAGTTAAAAATGCATTACAATGTTTTCTTTCATAACCTTTTTTTTCCTGGTGGTTCAGTTATGCCACGAGCATATTGAGAAGATTCTTCGGTTTGAAGTGGATGCTGAAAGGTTAAGGGAACATCCTTAATTGATGAGGAAAAAAAAGGTTGCAGTGTGGACTAATTCTGAAGCAAAGGGAAGTTTGGATCGATGACATTCAAAGGTCATGACTCTGATCGTGATGTTGAAAAAAAAATTTCTGAACCAATTTTGGCCGTATGAACTGAAATAGTGGGTTGAAGATTCTCGTCTACAGGGTGAAAGTTTCCTATTAATTTTTTTATTGCCTAAACATACCTTAAACATAAATATTTATGAAAAAGGTTTTTAACCTTGTAATTAAGCACATCTTCCTTTCTATCTTTTAAATTGCAATAAATATTAAATAAAAATAAATGTTAGATTTAAATTCATTTTTTTCAATGCAACACATATTTTTATTTTCTGTTGGTCCATTATTATTTAAGACAGGGGTGGGGAACCCAAATAATCTTGCGGGCTAATTTGGAATAGTAAACACAAAAAAAAAAGTTTGGAAATACATCATAACTACTTGGGCCGCATGTAAAATTATATATACCCATATTAGATTTAGACACATTATAGACATTTTTTTTGGAGTAAAAACTTGAAATATAATGAGTTATTAGTTTTGTGTTTACTATTATTCTAACATGTAAACATAGATAATATAATAAAAATGATGCTAAAAGCACATTGTGAGTATATAATGCTAAAAATTAAATATAAAAAATAATATAAATGAAATAAAAATAATGAAATCATTAAAAAATATTTATTTTACTAGTGCGATATTTGTTTCTACACTCTTTTACTTATCTTTTAAAAATCGATCTCATTTTGGACATTTGCACATCGTACTTCGTTTTTGCAAGTTAGCATCCGTTATGTTTGGGTGTGTTTTGTGTTTAGTCAATTCCATTTTTATAAAAAGACGATTCGCAGGTGTAAGTTAAACCAAAAGCTTTAACAACTTCAACTAGGAGTTTAGTTTGCTCTGCTAACAACAAACAATTGCATGTATCTAGGAATGTTCAACTACGTCTTTCAGGTCAATGTAGCTAATTGCTTTCATGAAAATTTTGAATACCTTTTTTGTGGTTATGTGCTATCTAACACGTATTCGAGTTTTTAATTAATTTTTTTAATTACGGTTAGCAAATCTGTATAGATATATAAAACAAAAAAGATCAAGCATATATACAATAGTATATATAGTTATATCGTTATTTATGGAAAATTTTTGATATTAAGTTGATTATCATGAATAGAAATTTTTTGATATTAAGCTGAATATTATGATGCAATGGCAAGAACCATTTGTGAAAACTAAATTTTAACTAGTTCAGGTAATTTGTAGGAATATTTCCTTTAGTTATAATGTGGAATTATGCTTACAGAGTTATTTTTTGTTGTTGTTCCAATAGAATTTGAATTCCATCCAGTACTCATGCCATTATAAGTACTGTGCTCGGCTGTGATTCACCTTATAAATTAACCGGAATTACATATATTTTGAATAATATTATTAAATGAATTTTGTAGACTAAATTAAGAATATATTTTTTTATCTATAGATCTAAATTTGTTTTTATTCAAAATTTTTAACGCTAAAATTATCAAAAATAATTTTGTATACACTTTCAATTTTTCCTGATTGTATTTTCAAGGGAAAAATCCCCAATTAAGTAGCATAATATTCATTCATTAAATATTAAATAAATTTTGTAGGCTAAATTAAGAATATCTATTTTTTTTATATACATCTAAATCTGTTTTTATTCAAAATATTTAACCCTAAAATTATAAAAAATAATTTTTTCACTTGATTGTATTCACTTTCAAGGGAAAAATTCCCAATTGAATTGCATTATCATTATGGGGGAAAAATTCAAAATTCCCTGAATTACACAGCTGCTATTAAACAAGAAAACAAATAATATGGAGTGTATGAGGTCATTAGTAAAATTTTATGGTTTGGTTTGGTTTGTTATTCTATGGTCATTTTGTGCTAATTAGACTGGGACATACAATTTAACGTGGATTCCGAACCACTCCCAAACATCCATGCCTCCGCCAGGATTCGAATCTGAAGCCTGTGGTACCAATGGTCAGAGCAATTAGCCAATTGGCCATCAGGCCGCAGAGGTTTATGGAGCTAGCAGTTCTTCATGAGAATTCTTGTTTCAAATAATCTTTAGGAAAGTATTCAATGTGTAAAAAGAAGTTTAGATTTATTAAAAAGAACAATTCATTCACTAAATATAATCTAATTGCGCAAACAAGCTGTTACTGCCAGAATTAAAAAAAAAATGTAGTAAATAAAAATATAAAAATTTAAAACAACAGACACATCAATTTTACAAAAGCTGATATCAAAAGTTATAACTTGTATCTCATTCATTGTGTGTCGTAACAAAGAGAGAAACAAGAATATGTTTTTTTTTATTTTTAAAGTATAAGAAGCAATTTTGTTTTTGGTATTATCATTGTGGTAAACTGGTTTTTTGCTCACAAGCAGTCCAAAACCTTTGTCATAATTTACAATCTAACCTTAATAACATTCGGTTTGCTTTAAGTTTGACAATATAACAATAGGAATCCTCTTTTTTTCTTACGGGGATCGTGTATAAATTTAGAAATCTTCAAATTGATTTTGTTTTTTGATGTGAAACAAATTAGGTTTCAGATTATTCATAAAAGATTGATCACGGTCAAATTAATCATGATAATATATTAAAACAATTTACTCTACTCCGAATATAGTAAAAGTTAGTTTGATGAACTTTCAGAAAGCTTGACCGATAAACAGGTCTTACTAGAAGCATCAAGTTATCATCTATTAATAACAAGTATGATTAACATTTTTTTACTATTTTGCAGCTATTTTTTTGTGTTTTCAACTTCTTCCTTCCTTTTGAATTCAAATGAATTTAACGTTTTTAATTTTTCTTTTTGAAGATGATTTTAATGCATGCAAGTTTAAATTGTTAAATTGTTAATTGATTTTTATTATTTACATACGATAAGTTTAAAAAAAAGGATAACATTTGTAAAAATTCTGATAAAAAAGATTATTTAGGTTGATTAGAGCTTTTTTTCTGGTTTCTTAAATGAAATTCGTATTATTTTCAATGCATCACAATATAGTTTCCAAAGGATTATAAATCAATACAATTTAAGCTTTACCAATTAATAGAAGCATCAAATTATCTATTAATAACAAGTATGATTAATAATTGTTTACTATTTTGCAACTATTTTTTTTGTGTTTTCACTTTTCTTCCTTCCTTAAGAATTCAAATGAATTTAACATTTTTTGTTTTTCTACTGAAGATGATATTACTACATGTAATTTAAATTGTTAATGTATATGCAAGTTTTATTATTTATGTTTGATAAGTTTTAAAAAAGCAAAGCAAAAAATGATAACACTAGTAGAAAATGATGTGTTTTTTGATAAAAGATTATTTAGGTTGATTAGAGCTTTTTTTTTTTTTTTTTTTGGTTTCTTAAATGAAATTCATGTTATTTTCAATGCATCACAATATAGTTTCCAAAAGATAATACATAAACACAATTTAAGATGTTCATATAATTAATAGTATATTCAAAATGTTGTTAAATATTGTATGTAAAAGAATAATAAAATTAAAACTAAAAGAAGTAACTTACGAATGTTGTTTTCGAAGGCTGGGTATTTAGTCCTAGTATTGTTCGTCACCAGAATTGTAGCTATAGAACATATTAAGCGTTATCCAGAGTGAACTAGAAAGGATTGCATACATATTTTGCCATCACAATTTGACATGAGCTATCTTGCATGGCAGGCTTACTCCCTCCTCTTTGAGGCAAATAGAATGACTTTCTGACCTATGGATTTATCGTGCACATCCTCGGTATAGACACGCAAGATTCCAGTTCGACTTCTCTTGATGGATTTCGAACAGGATTTCTCATGTTTGGAAACCCAGCGTGTTGGCATGCAGACTGTTCCATCCCTTACGAATTAATACGTATTTGTAACTTGAATTATAAATTGTTTTACTAGATTACATTTATTTCTTTGGCAGATAGGCTTCTCCATCCCTTCACTAATTAATGCGTACTTATAACTTGAATTGTGTATTGTTTTACTAGATTACATTTATTTCATTGGCAGGCTTCTTCACCTCCTTACTTAATAGTGCGTATTTGTAACTTGAATTGCAAATTATTTTACTAGATTACAATTATTTCATTGGCAGATAAGCTTCTCAATCTCCTTACTGATTAATTCCCATTTGTAACTTGAATTATAAATTGTTTTACTAATTTACATTTACTTCATGGGCAGATAGGCTTCTCCATCCCCATACTAATTAATACGTATTTATAATATATGTATTTATAACTTGAATTGCAAACTGTTTTACTAGGTTACATTTACTTCGTTATTTAAAATATGTTTCTATATTACATGCAAATTATATATAAAAAACGTTTTTGTAATCATATTATTTTTAATCTAAAACATATTTACAATATTTTTTTAATTCACACTATATAGGCCATCTTTGATTTAAATATTTATTTTAATATTATTATTTATTTAACATCTTTGATTAAGTAAATTTAATTCTTTTGGGTTTTACTAAATTATAAATCATAGTTGAGATAATAATGTTAAAATTTAAAAAAAAATATAAACAAAAGAATATACAAATACAAAAGAACATATATTTTACAAAAATAATTAAGCTATCCGAAAAAATACTGTTAAATACTGCTTTTTTAATGCTACATATCATGTTTGAAGTCTAATAGGGATTGGTTCAAAGAATGTATCTTTCTCTTAACTATGAATTGCTACTTTACATATACTATGAGTTCTTTCGTAAGATTTAAATAAATACTTTATTACTAAAGTATGTGATAACCTAATAATGTCTTTTTCTAACTGAAGTGGGTTGTCTTACAGAATTACTTCTGAATAGTAAAACATTCCCAACAGATTGAAAACTGTGTCAACTTAAGCTATTTTTCATTGAATAAAAATGTAAATTAAACAGCGATGATAAATGATAACTTCACCAGTAGCAACTGTCATGAAAAATGAATGTTGTTCTTGTAGTAAAGAGTTCTTTTCTCTCATTGTTAAAGAATGGATTTAGATTATGCAAATGTCTCTGTTGATGTCGAAATATATTTATGTGAAGTTGTTTGTGTTTAAAATTAGTGTTCTTAAAATGAAGGTCAGAACACCACGGTTGATGTATGCTGTTCAATATATGTGTCAACAATGGGTAAAAACGAGAACAGAAAGAAAAATATTTTGATAGCAAGTTAAAATGGGTACAGAGATCTTGCAAAATAGTACGTCCATTCTTATCGCATTTAAAAATTTGACACTTTAATCAATACATCTTTTGATAGTGATATGAGTTCATTGATTCATATTGTTGAGATATTTAAGGTTTATAGTTAGCATTTGAACTAATTACGAATCCTAGTAAAAACTGAATAATTTGCGAGAATAGCGCCTGCTCGTGGTTTTGCCTCTTTAAAAATATCAGAAGAAGACGTTTATAAAATGGCTAATTTGTTCTAGATCAATCTGGATAAAGCTATTAATTTGTCTCAAGTAAAAGTAGTATTTTGAGTTCAAAAAAAAAAATTAAAAACTTGAAAAATATATTAAGAAAAATTAGAGAAACTTGTTCCATATATTTCTCAGATCAATCGCCTTTTAAATAAATGTTTTTTAACACAAATCAATTAAAGAAAAATAATTCAAATTAATTAATTTAAAACTCAACTAAAAAGACCCTTGAATTGAATAATTAAAAACGGATAAAACTTTTTAAATGCCCTAACATAAATTGGGATCATAATTATTGTTAAAATATTTGCAAATTCTAATTCTATCACTCTAAAACTTGCTTACATTATTGAAAAATAATGCCAAGCGTTGGCCGTACTGCTAACAACTCTCCCCCTTAAAAAGAAAACATCTCCTGTCCAGAAATCTACCAGAGGACAGACGGCCTTGTCCCACCATGGGGTTATTGTGCTACTGATGATGAGATAGAATAAATATATATTTGTACTTCATTTTTTAAACCTTTATACACATCCATTTCATAATCCTATACAGTTTTCTAAATGAAGAATTTCTTTTTCAGATACCTACCATGGACGTGGCTGTTTCTAATAGCTAGCGTCGCCTCTTCCTACGATCAGCCACTCCCTTCAACATAGACTATTCTCCAGAATGTGCTTTAGTGCTAAAGCAAAGCAAAGGAGGACCCTTCAAAAGGTCGCTGGATGCAGGCCTAAGTTATCTTGCAGATTACATACCAAGGTAGGCACGTTTCTCTCTTTATGCATTAATAGATACTTAATAAAAAAAATTAATTTACTAAAAATTAAAATAATTAATTTAAATTAATTTACTTTTAAATATTAATTTTGATAGTTTTTAATTAATAATACGAATTAATCATGAAATTAATTCATATTATTAATTAAAAACTATCAAAAATATTTTAGTATTATTTAAAAATTATCAGAATTAATTTCATTATTAACAAAAAATTATAGAATTTAGTTCATTATTAATTAAAAATTATCAGAATTAATTTCATTAATAAAAAATTATCAGAATTAATTTCATTATTAATTAAAAACAATCAGTATTAATTCCATTATTAATTAAAAATTATCAGAATTAATTTCAGCATTAATCAAAGACTAGCAAAATTAATTTATTAATTAAAAATTGTCAGAATTATTTTCATTAATAATTAAAAACAATCAGAATCAATATAATTATTATAAATTATTAGAATTAATTTCATTATTAATAAATTATCAGAATTAATTTAGTTATTAATAATTAATTAAAAACTATCTCAATTAATTATTAATAATTAATTAAAAAACTATCGGAATTAATTATTAATAATTAATTAAAAACTGTCAGAATTAATTTCAGTATTAATTAAAAAATATCAAAACTAATTTCAATATTAATTAATTTCATTTCCATTATCAGAGAAATGAGTAAACATGATGATGCATGAAGTAACATTTCTTTGATAAGTGAAATTAATTCTGATAATTTTACTATAAATTTATGTAAAAAATACCAGAATTTTTCAGTATTTATTTTTTAATAAATTTACTCTCTTTTTTATGAATAGCCCCCATAAAAATTATATTATTTCATTTTTTTCTATAGTATTAATTAACAAAATTTGCTTAAGAAATTACTAGGATACAAGCACTTTAAAAGATTAATTAAAAGTTTATTTTAATGTTTTAAAAACAAGTAGAATTTTAAAAATATGTTTGATTAATAAATTAATGCTATTTTATATAATATCATCTTGAAAGCTTATGCCCACAAATTTTTTTAAAAAATAATTAAAAAAATATTTTTTACATAATGTGTATTTTTTAACGATTAAGGTTGTGTATTCCATGATTAAACAAATTCTGATCATAATTAAGCTGAAACATTTTTGTTGCATTGTTTTTGCCCTGTTATAGTGACGTTAGTGTTAAATTTAAAATCTTATATCTTATAATTATTTAACTGATCAAGTTAAAATAATAAACTTAACCTGAAAAGTTGTTGTCATTTATGTAGCCGATGTTAAACCATGTAAATTTTTAATGCAATTCCATTATAAAAACAAACTTAAGCATAATTGAATTATTGAACAAATTTTCCTACGTGTTTTTCACAAGAAAATTAATTTTATTAAGATGTAATATTTTTATTTCAGTTGGCAAAATGAAAATATCGACCAAACATGTATTCGATATGAAGATATCAACAGAGCTCTACATGAAGCCCGCAGGAAATTCGGTTGGTATTTTTCGAAAAGTTTTATTTAAAATACGTTAACCTATTAAATTTAATTTAAGTAATTTTTAAAATAAACTCCCACTCTTAATTGAGAATAGCGCGTGATAATTAGAGTGTAAGAGTTGCTAGTGTAGCCGCAGCATTAAATTGTGTCTAGTAGCTTGACTTGACTTGTAACTTTGAGATTTATGCTCGCTAATGCTGCTTTATCTCAGTTAATCTAAATGCTGTTTCAGAAACACTTTAATCGAAATTGAATACTTACAAACGAACTACTATAAAACCAAAAATTCATGAATCCCTGATAGTCTGTCAAATATGACTGACCCCATGATAGCGATAAACAGGATTTTGAAAGTAAAAAAAATCGTTGCCCGTTAATTCCGGCAACCAGATGAATCTAAGAAAGATTACAACCGTACATCCTCCTATGGCAAGAGCGCTCCCTTTGGAGTTCAGGAGAAATGGTCAGTCAGCTTCCAGACATACCAGAGAAGAAGCACAGCTCAACCTGCTAAACATTTAGTTTAAAGTCTTTTATCCAGAGAGGAAAGATATTTAGCCCACACTGGCGCATTAATTGGCCTACAGACTTCCCCAGAGAGGAAGCATATTTCGCGCACCCTGCGTGTATCCAAATATTGGGAAGATATCTGAAGTGGAGTTCTTCCCCGAATCTATAATTATATGCCTTTATACGTGTTAAATATTGTATGTCTCTAATTGCATGTGTATGGTGTTTGTGCGTGTGTCAATAAAGGTATGAGTTCTCAAACTTGTGCCTCAAGTATCTCAATCCAGCCACACCCAATTACAATCTGTTTGCCCAACCTACACACTACAAGGTTAATTTTAGTTTTGACAATTTCATTAATTTAGTTATAATTAATTTAATTAATTTAGTTTTGGCAGAGTTCACCAGTTAATGTTTTTGAATTTCCTGTTATATACCGTACTGATCTGGTAGAGTTATTTCTGGAAGTTCTAATCGAAGACATATTGGTAGCCATTATAGGTTTTCAGAAGATAACGTAAATACACAGTAGTGATATCCGTCATCACGAGAAAGCCACCAATTTATCTTTCAAGAAACCATGGAATTAATAAAAAAAAAAAATAATAATTAAAGACTAAGCGTATAAAAATCAAATATTTTTTTTTTATAAATATTTGTGAAATCATTTGCTTAACAAACATCAATACTTCATTTAAAAACCTCAGTTTCTAAATGTTATTTCATATAGAAATTATCGATTTATTTTAAAGATATTATAGATTTCAAAATATTCGAAAGAGATTTATTTATATGTGATTTCTCTTAAATGCCTTAAATAAGCTGTATATTGTATACAACATACTATTTACTTGCATTTTTTGTCAATCTATACTGCTTATATAGGCTTTATTAAATATGATTTATATGATTTGTATAATAATTTGCTTTAAAATTTCTTGGATGCACCTTTCGTTGTCAAATATATAATAGAACAGGGCTGGTCAACCCAAATGATCTTGCGGGTCACTTTGGAAATGCATCATAACTCTTCGGGTCGCATATAAAATTATATATCACCTATATTAGATTTAGACCCACTATAGACATTTTTATACTATAATATATATATATATTTTTATATTAAAACCTGTTATATTAGATGTTCCAAGATGAGCGCATCATATAATATAATACAATTTAATTATTCTGTATTATATTTAATTAATTTAATTATTCACAGAATATAATTTAATTATTCTGTGAAATCATCATAAAACAGGCAATAGCCACATATATGCAAAGGAAAATATTTAAAAATACAAGTTAATTTTTCTCATAATTTCGACAGATATTTTTGAATATATATACATACATAATGTATTTTTTAATGGTTTTCACTACTTTGGCCATTATAAAACAAATATATTTTGTAAAAGTGAGATAAATCTCACTGGAAGGAAAATATATTCATGGCGGGCCACGGGTTGGCCACCCCTGTAATAGAACATAGTTGAAGTCAATATCATAAATTTTTAACGAATAATTCATATTTTATAAAGTTTATAACAAGACAAACTAAATTATATTTACTCTTATTTAAGTACCACAAACTACAGAGCAAAAATTTACTCCAAAAAAATCAAATGAGATACTTAAAAAAAAGATTTTTATAAAAATAACTAAATCAATTTTAACAATTGTGTGATTTGATTACTCTACGTACAATTCAGTATTTGTAGTTTTTTATTATCTAGATTAGAAATGGATAATCTATAAATATCTAAATTACTAAATTAATACAAGCCAAGTCATTTACCCTGCAGAAACCTCAAACGACATGATATGCATTATTTGTTGCTTTAATATTTAAATTAAGCCAATTTGGTGGTATACAACCCCAAGGTAAATTGCTTGCTGTCAAATTGCTTTCAGATTGATAAATAATAGGATAATGTATCTAAGATAATGTATTTCGCTGCCTATCAATCTGTCTGAAGGATTATGGAAAGCAAAATGTAATAAAATGATTATTTCCGTTAGAAGGATAAATATAGTTGATGAAATATATTTATTATCATGACAACTTTCTGAATTATATTTTAAGCACAAATTTTTCATATAAAAGTAATTTCAGATGCGTTTATTTTAAAGGATAAATAATACGTATGTGTTCTAAAAAATATGCTTTAAATTGTAAGAAGTATTGAAATTACCTCACAAAAACTTAAAAATTGAAGCTTTAAATTTAACATAAGAAAGACATTTGCACACCGAATATTTATTTTTTTTCTAATACAGCTGGTAATACAGACACAGTTATCTTTATGCCATAAGCAAGGGTTGCACCGCTGTTACTCATTTAGCACTACCCAGGGGACACGCGTAGCATAAAGACATGCTACGAGCTCGAGTAACACTACCCCTACAAAGCTCTATGAACATATTAGACCCGGACCTACGGTTACACTATTATTATTATAACAATATATATGCGTACATATTCCATTGAGTTACTACACGAAAAATTTATAAACAAATTTTCTTAACACTTTATAAAGGAATACGGGATTTGTAAAGGCTTAGAAACATTTTTTCAAAGATTAATATTTTATTGATCCCAAGAGAATAAGTTTTTCTGTATTGAAGTTATGCATCGGTTTTTAATTTAGTTTCCCTCCTTTACGCTAGTTGCGCATAGTCGTTTTGTGCGACTATGCGCAACTGGTTAGAAAGCGGTTGAAAAGTG
Source organism: Caerostris extrusa (assembly GCA_021605095.1). Classification (NCBI taxonomy): domain Eukaryota; kingdom Metazoa; phylum Arthropoda; class Arachnida; order Araneae; family Araneidae; genus Caerostris; species Caerostris extrusa. The sequence goes on from BPLR01002847.1 coordinate 65,848, forward strand.
GTTAGAATTTGCTGACAGCGTCCATTGCATTTACTGCTTACAGAAACGAGTAGGCTTGATGACGACTGTGACAGTTTGTATAAAGTGCCTGGCATCTATATCTATGGTATTCCTTCTGTATGGCACCGATAGTCATTTTGTATGGTGGGAATCTCTGATTTTGTACTATACGACGTGCAATTGCAGGCAATCCCTCCTAAAAGTCCCCGGAAAGAGAGAGATAAGAGGTTGAGATAATTTTTATGTAGGAATGGTGGAAGTTAAAAACAAATCAGTTAATATATACTTAGAAGAAAATTAAAAATAATTTGTATTTGTTAAAATACTAATGTTTTTTTTTTTTTTTTTTTATTTTAGGCGAAGAAGTTCCATACGAAGTCAAAGAACTTTCTTCTGTATATCCTAAAGCCAACCATATCTCCATACCTGCCGAAATAATGTTGGAAACTGTACGAATTTTGGCACACAGGTAACTAACAATATGAATGCTATTTCACCTACTTTAAACAGCGCACATAATTGCAACTTACTTAATTCCTGTTAACTTTGTATAAAAGTAGAAAAAGATTGAAATTATTCTAATATTTATATTTGAAAAACTACGTGGGCGAAGTAACTATTATTCATCTACTATGAATTTCAAAGCTATTTTATTTCATATAATGAAAGGTTGGAACGAATCCGTTATTGAATTTAATTTAATTCGAAATTAAACCGTAATCTTTATGAAATGCTTGATTAAAAATGTGATGTTACCATTTTTTTTATATTTCTCCATGAATGCAGCGAATTTCATGGAAATATATCACGTAAGTTGCAAAACCTGATGCTTTACAAATATGAAGGTAATTGGCACTTTGAAAGGAAGTAGTTTGAGTTGTTTGAGAATCGCCCAAAGAGATAAATTTACTTTTTAAGGTCAAATGAATATGAATTTCGCATGTGTTTGTTCTAAAGAATTCACTACAATAAAAGCGTTGATCTTTACACAAAGAAAATTAATGTTTCACATTACCTTAACGTATCATTAATCATTTTTGAACGTTAAAATGGAGTTCCTCCTATGTATATAATCATATCTTTTAAAACATTTTAATGGATATAAATTTAAAACTTAAAACAATTTTTAACGTATGATTAATATTCAGACAGTTTTCAATTCATTTAACGATCCTGTAGAAGAAAAAAAACTGAAACATATTTCTATATCATTTATTTTTATTAATTTCCTCATAAAATTTTTATTTTGTGAGTTAATATTTCATTTAAAATATTTTAAAGATTAAAAAAATTTTACTTTAAGGATTTAATTGAAACAACTTAATGAATAAATTTAGAGGATTCATATTAAATAATTTATCAAATATTTTTTTATTTTCTTAGAAAGGCATCTTTTGAATAAACTTACTCGTTAATTTTTTTTCTTTTAAATTAAAATTCTTAACAAAATTCTATAGTAATAATTTAAGAAAAACTTCGAAATATTTTATAATAATAGTTTAGAATGAAAATGAGTGGTTTACGAAATTAAGCTAAGATTTCTAGGCATGTTATATTCTTAAATTCATTTTTTTTTTAAAAATAATTAAATCAAGGACATAGTATATCACTACCTGTAACGAGCGGGGGAAGAAATAATTTCCTTTTCCGAGAGCTTCTATTGTCAAATTTCCCAGAATTTAATTGTTGTATGAGAGAAAATAAGGAAATCATCCACCATTCAATCTGAATGTCATAATTTCTATCGAATTTTTGAAAGAACTAATGTGGCTCGCGATTTCCTACAAATTAGTTAGCACGCATTGCTGTTGAGTTACAGTCAGATTAAAATAATTAATAATTTAATTATACATGTTAACAGTTAACAGTTAAGATATTAGAGATAGAGTACATATAGAAAACACAGATGATAATTTGAACATAGAAAATGCCCTTCTCCTACATAGTAGTCTTCACAAATGAGCTCTTTGACCCCAAGCCAAGGACATTTATAATTAAAGGCTCCCATAGAAGAACTAGTTCTAGGGAGTTCTAGAACTAGTTCTTAAAAGGCTTATTCTGAAACTAGAACTAGTTTTTAGAGACTTTTCTAAGAATTTAATTTTTGTATGAGATAAATACGGAAAGCATCCACCATTTACTCTGACTATCATAATTTCTATAGAATTTTGAAAAGCACTAATGTGACTTACAGTTTACTACAAATTAGGAGGAGGATTCTAGGGAGTTCTAGAACTAGAATAAGTCTCTAATTCTAGAACTAGAGACTTATTCTAAATCTAGTACTTTAGAACTAGTTTTTAGAGACTTATTCTAGAACTAGTTCTAGAATAAGTATCTAAGAACTAGTTCTAGAACAGGTCTCTGAGAACTAGTTCTAGAACAGGTCTCTGAGAAGTAGTTCTAGAACAGCTGTTCTAGAACTAGTTCTTAGATACTTATTCTAGAACTAGTTCTTAGAGACCTGCTCTAGAACTAGTTCTTAAAGACTTATTCTATAACTAGTTCTTAGAGATTACTATGGGTAGAACTAATTCTTTAGACTTATTTGTTCTTAGAGATTACTATGGATAGAAGAACTAGTTCTTAGAGATTACTATGGATAGAAGAACTAGTTCTTAGAGATTACTATGGATATGGATAGAAGAACTAGTTCTTGAGATTCTATGGATGGAAGAACTAGTTCTTAGAGATTACTATGGATAGAAGAACTAGTTCTTAGAGATTACTATGGATAGAAGAACTAGTTCTTAGAGATTACTATGGATAGAAGAACTAGTTCTTAGAGATTACTATGGATAGAAGAACTAGTTCTTAGAGATTACTATGAGTAGAAGAACTAATTCTTCAGTCTTACTAGTTCTTCGAGATTGATAGGGGTAGAAGAACTCGTTCTTCAGACTTACTAGTTCTTAAGAAATTACTAGAACTAGTTCTTAGAGATTACTAGAACCAGTTCGTTAGACTTACTAGTAAGTCTAAGAGATTGCTAAAACTAGTTCTATAGACTTACTAGTAAATCTAAGAGATTACTTTAGATTTACTGGTAAGTCTAAAGAACTAGTTCTTCTATGTAGATTACTATGAGTAGAAGAACAAGTTTTTCTACCCATAGTAATTTCTTTATATGAATAAAGATTTCTATTAACATCATATACAATAAGACATATTTGTTTTAAACATAAACTGCATTTATTACAAGAAATAGCAACCGAACTTTTATTATAACTTTCCACATTACAGTATTGTTAAGATGAAATTCAGAATTCATACAAAAACTAAGTATTACTTTAAATCTAAGATTAAAATTTTATACCTGTTTTCTTTTACTTTTGATTAACAATCAAGCTTTCACGATACTTTTAAATTATAATTACGTAAAAAAGGTTTATATCTAGTTTTCACCATGTTACTGGTTTAAAAACTCACATTTTTTTACAATCTTTTTCTTAATGAACATAATTTTATTTTCTGTAAAAGCATTTATTTTCACAAATTTCCTGCATTGATTTTTCACTTCTTAAAAAAAAAAAAATAACTGAAATGCTTTAAATTTTTCACATACTCTATTTTCAAAGTAAACAGTTTAAAAATTACTTTTTAATCTTTTGAAGTCCACTAGATAAAACAGTTAAAAGAATAATAATAAATAAAACGTTAAAAAAATTCCCTTCAAAACTGTTTCGCACCTTTGGAAGAGTTTTCGAACCGCTTCAACAAATCAAAACCTTTAGTTCCGTTTTGTTTATTGGAAATCGTTTTGCTTCAGTCGGTTTTCTCAGATGAAATGAAGTGAAGAAGAGCGATCGGAATGCGGTCGATTGAGAGGAAACCCGTTGACCGATTTGCCACCGACTCTCCGGTCTTCATCCGCAGCAAAAAAAAAAAAAAAAAAAAAAAAATCATCAGAAAGTAGCGAAAGTAAACCGTAATCGTCAATGCACCCACGCGCCCGGGGTCGTCCATGCGAAACTTCCTCTTTCTGCTGTTACGTCACGCCATCGTTACGGTTGTGGGAGATATGGCGAAATGCTCTTCCCAAGAACTTCGCGTTTAACGATTGTTTTGGTAACGGAAAGTGTGAATTGTCGAGCCATTGGAGGAAGGACTTTTATCTTTTTTTGGTTTAAATAGGTGTGGGAAAGACAGAAAAAGCTTTTTATGTATACCTGATCGTTATCAGATTGTTTTTAACAATGATTATATATATATATATATATATATATATATATAGGGTGATTATAAGTAAGGTCCCATTCGATTTTTTTTTTAACAATTTAAATTTAATTAATGGAGAAAGTCGATATCGTTACAAAATTGTCTGAACACCTTCTATAGCATGTTTTCTAATTACTTCTTACATAATACAACGAAAGGAATATCTCAACAATCCTATAAATTTTCCATACAGCAATTGAACAAAAATAACTTCTTTTAAAATCGGATGATAAAGATTTGCTATGAACGAAAAGATTTCTGTACAGAGCTGGAATCTCACAATATGATGTCCTATCCTTTTTGTCAGCATGGGTATTGTTGTGTGCTGGAAAATTAAGAAGAATTTTCACATACCAGAACATATGCAAAAGAACGTACAGAAAAAGAAACCATCATAATGCACAGCATATATAGGGAAACTACTGGAATTTTGTCTGGAAATGTAAAAAATAAATTTAGATATTATAATATTATAATTTCAGACTGTAAAATAAGTCAAAGTATTATTTAAAATGGAATTTGTGGAATAGGAGACAGAAGAAGCACTGTACTATAAAATTCCATAATGAAAGTAATATACAGGGTGATTATAATTAAAATCCCACTTTCAAAATTCTGTAAAAAAAAAGAACCACTCTTCACAATGAGTTCAAATTTGAACTGAAGATACTTGAAGAAATGGGAAACAGTACGGCATAAAAAAAAGTTCCAAGTGTATTAATAGATGGCGCTTGAAGAAAGTGATTTCGGCTACCAGTGATATTCTGAATCGAAATTCAAACGTATCTGGCATGAGTTACACATTAAACCAACTGTAATGTTCAATGTGCTTGATTGTTTCGGTTTTTTGACGGAAAAAATGACTTCCAAGTCATTCAACAGTTGTGACACTGTGAGTGGAAAGCCCATCCACCAAGGCAAAGTCATACCAAATTGGATGGGAAAAATTGGTAAAACTTTTTTTTTGATGACATACCAATCTCTTGGAACAGGAAAACTTACACCACGTCCAAAAGAACCTGCCTCAAATGAGAATCGTAGGTATTATCTTGCTCAACCAAACAATTGACTCAGATAGGAGCCCAAACTATCAAGAAGACGAGCAGGAGAGGCAGGAAGGGTGAAAGGACAAAGTGAAAAGTCTTCACCACCTTTATGAATTTCATGCATCGAAGAAGGCAGTTTCTAAATCTGGCCATGGTTTTCTGGAGAAATCTAGCTCTGGACAGACAGGCATGGACACTTAGCAGAATACCAATGGCGAGCAGAGAAGATTTTATAAGGTGAATTCATTTTAATATTGAAGATGAAATGGCATCATTGTGGGGGGAGGGGGAGGGGTATAAATCATTTCTGGCATATATATAAAACTTTTATATCTCTTTTGGCATCACTGACGAATTTCCAGTCAGATTTCTCCATTTTATAAAAACCGCGCGCTATCCACTAGACACCTCTAATTATCACATTTTGTAAACAAAATATTATAATTTTTCTCCTATTTTATTAATTTTATGTTTAACATAATTCCATTTCTTTACTTAATTTTAATTAAAATACTTTAAAAGAACCAATATTTTTTTTTTGTATGAAACAACCTGAGGTAAATATTAAAAAAAAAAATGAAATGGAATGTTACTTTTCACACCTCGAGGGACAAGTCATGACGGAAAAATGTAGCTTTTCAACAAAATTTTTGTTTTAGTTGTCGAGACTTAGTATTTCGCAATAAAAAGGACATGAATGATAAAAAAAAAAAAAAAAATCTGGGTAGAAAACTTTACCAGTTGTTTGTTGCGAACTTGAGAGAAGACACAGCCAAAAAAAACTATTAGGTAAGAAGACGCCTGAGAAGATTATCGAACTTTTCACCCGAAGCGAACGTCCTTTGTAGGTCACATCCTGGAATCTTCGAGGATGGCGGCTACTTTTCTTTTCGTTTTATTATCGTTTTCCACCGCTTCTTGCTGGAATTGGGAAATTTTCATGACGCCAAAGAATACCAGCATGTACATACTAAGGATTGCGATCCAATGGGAGGTCTCATTCAGGATTTTAATGCTTCCCGCAGCGCACATTTGCAATAAAAAAAGTTCTTGAATTCCTTAACACCTTCCCATTTTATCGAATTCATGTAAAGTGCATTCATTGAAATTTAAAATTGATTCATCTATTGGGGAAAGTTTATATTAAAATATTTTTAAGATATATGTATTCCATATATGTCTAATTAGCTGATATTCATAGAAATTTTGGCTATCAAATTAGCTAAAATATATTCGAAATGGAATTTATTTCATCACTAACATTCTCAAATTGTAAAAAAATAATCTTTAGGATCCTCTACTGTAATGGACAGCGCTAAACTACCTCCATAAGCAGCCACATTCATACTTAGTTATAAAACGTTGTAGTTGAAAGATAATTTGTATACATATATAAATTATGTATATGTACATAAGCAACACTCGTTATTGATAAACTAAGGTGTAATGGTCTATAAAGAGTGATGGGAGTCGTGTGTATACATTGATATATGTGCTAACTCCTGCCTGTATGGCTAACTCCTGGTGATGTAGGTAGGTATAATGTGCAAACGAATGAAGAATGGATTCCTACTAAGAGCATGTACTACAATCACTGATTTGAAAAAGTGTAGATTGCCTGGATAAAAAGTTTTACGTCAATAAGACTGCCTAATTTGAATTTACCAGTTTTTTTTTCAATATAGGGTAGAAAATTTTACTAGTTGTTGGATTCCTACTAAGAGCATATCCTGCAATCGCTTCTTTGAAAAACGTGTAGATTGATTGGATGAAAGGTTTTACATCAACAATAGGACTGCTTATTTTGAATTTATCGAGTTTTTCTTCAATATGACATGTAAATGTGGGACTTCGAAAGCCTACTCAGAAGGCAAAGATCATTCTAGAAAATTATATTCCCAACCAAAGAAATGCTTACTATTGTAAAAAATGTGGGTACAAAACTTTACTAGTTGTTTATTACGAATTTTAAGAGACAGCCAAAAAACTATTAGGTAAGATGACTTAGCAGATTACCGAACTGATGAAAATATCAATTAGATTAGTACTGTCGAGTGCCTTTGAATTGAACAAAAAAAATATTTGCATCAATACATAATAACAAACAAATGTTTTTCGTTACAATTTATTTTATTCATATGAGATATACCCACAATATTTCGTTATAATTTATGGTAAATCCTTATTAAAACCGCTATGTTTCAACATTTTTACAATGAAGGAGCTAGTGGCCGCTACGCTACCGAGGATCTCCGTATTAATCTACAATAAGACAGAGAAAAGAGTTAGCACGTTATTTTATTGCTTATTTAGCTAGAAAAGCACGCTTATTTAGGACTAGAAAATTGACCGATAATTTTTTATTGAAAAATAAGTTTACAGAAAGCAAAGTTTTTTTTTCTTTTTTTTTTTTAACAAAAAGAAAAAAATATTAATTACTCCATATTTTTGACAAAATATAGCAAAGTAATTGCACGGGTGAACGAATATAATTGCACTTTCACTAACTTATTTAAACAATCCAATAAATGAGATCCAGTTTTAATTTCATATTCAAAGTGAGTGTTAAAAAATTAATTTTCTTTTCTAATTAATCAAAATAATTTACAAAGTCTACACAAGTAGAAACCAATAATTTTCTGAGTGACAGACACATAATAAGAAAAAAAAAAAGAATTTTGAAACACACATTCATAAACCTGATCTCTTGCAAATAATGAGATGAATGCACTTACCAGTAATTATCTTTAAAAGGGTGACTTTTCCTGCTTTCTCTACTTTCACCTGTAGTGATTTACAAATCCAATCCATTAGCATCTGGATGTAAATTAGCGCAGCATTGAGACATTTCCTTAATTAGCTCGAAAAAACTTACATGAATAGTTAATCGATATATTATCGTGATATACAAGTAAGTAGATCAGAGTTGTGGTGAACTGGCCACCCTTTCATTCATCGATCATCTCAATTATTGATAGTAGATAAGGGCAAACTGGATTGGTTTTTGTAAATCAGTTCAGCAGGACATAATCTAATTTATTTGATACATATTTGGTTCGTTTTTGATAACACTCGTCGAACATACATAACTTAATGGATTCAAACTAAATCAATTGCTTGTTTTGGGAATATTATTATAAAAGTAAGACATTAAACCGGTTTCAGATTCATTACGCTTAACATTAATCATAAAATAAGTTTTTTTTTAAATTTAGATCTCTGTTATGTAGTACTCAGTTATTTTTAAGAATTGTAATATTTAGATACTCAATTGATATGTTTCATTTAATTCTACAGCAAAGTTGTATTCTGATATTAGTATTCCATTAGAGTACAAAGCAGGAATGGATATAAAGCAATTACACAGCAAAGCAATACTCAGTCAATAACAGTAGTAATATGAAGATATTGTAATAGATATATAACGTGTAAATTCAAAGGAAGATACATGTTCTGACATTAGTATTCTATTAGAGTACAAAGCAGGAATGAATATAAATCAATACTGAGTCAATGACAGTTGTAAAATGAAGATATTCTAATTGATATGTAACGTGTAAATTCATGGAAGATGCTAACTCTGATATTAGTATTCTATTGGAGTACAAATCAGGAAGGTAGAATGTATGGTGTTTTTGTTCTGACAGTTATTAAAATATGAATTTTTTTTTCACAAAAAAAAAATATAAATACTTGCTTTTATTTTTCGAAGGTAGTTTGTTTGGATAATTTATTGAAGAAGAATTATTATTAAAGAATTTATTATGACTTGAAATAATTAATATGTATGTTTCAAAGAAATCAATCATTAAAAACGTGTAGGTGAATAAAAAGCTGTCATTATGGCTGAAAAAGGAAACAATGAAACATTGCACCATTGAACAAGCTGAAAACATTGCAGCTGCTGAAACATATAAAGGCAGATATTATTGAATAAGAAAACATTATTACAGTTATAAACTGCAATACAATGTTATAACTGCATTCTTAATAATCTTAAAATAGTTTGTTAAAAACATTAATTGTTTTTGATGAACCATTTTAAAATCCATTAAAAAATTAAAAATGAAACATATTTTCTCATAAAATCTTTTCTCCTTAACAGTGCAAAATTTTTTGAGAAATATTTATTGATAAGATTTATCTTTAGTAAATTAATTAAAACTTCTTATGCAAGAGGAAAGGAATTATAAGTAGAACATTATATAGATTAACACACTCGAACATGCCTTTTGGATTAACACACCTCGAACATGCCTTTCGGATTAACACACTCAGAACATACTCTTCGGATTAACATGACCTCATCAACATATTCTAGTTTTCTTCAATCGTGCATGATTGCTGTTAGAAATATTTATTGGCAAGATTTCATGATTACAGTTTGATTTTAATTGGAAATTTCCAGCCAGGAATAGTTGGTCGATCTGGTAAAGTAAAATTAATTAAAATTACTTAGGGAAAGGAACTACACCTATAGGACTTGTTATGGAATTAATGATGACTCGAACATGCCTTCGGATTAACATAACTCATCAACATATTCTAGTTTTCTCTTCAA
>BPLR01002848.1:0-77123 GCA_021605095.1 Caerostris extrusa
AGTTACGTATTGCTAACAGGTTTGGAATATTTAATTGTTATTCTTAGCTGATAAAACAGTGACTATACTATTCGTTTAGAATAAAATCTTGACATCACTATTTGTCCTCAGAAAAATGAGCGTACACTGACTTAAAAAATAAGTATACTTATTTCACTTGTTTAGCGAAAAATTTCTAGAATTTCATTTTTAACAGTTAATCAAAACGAATCGTTAATAATATAGTTAATATTAATATCTCAAAAGCGTTGTTGTTATATTTTCTAAATTTAGCGAAATTTTCACAAAAATGGCATACTTTTTTAATAGTGTGCTTAAAATAAACGGAAATTTTTTTTTTTTAATTTCCAAATCTGGCTTTGAAATATACCATTTCTTTTATTTCCGTTTAGAATATTTCCCGTGATTTCGGTGATAATGATAATTTTTTATGATTTTTTTTTTCTTTCTAATGCAACTGGCAAACCCAGACATGGATGTCTTGGATGCCTTTAGGCAAGTGCTGCACAGACATACCACTTTGCATTACCCAGGGGCGCGTGTAAACTTGAAGATAAGCCACGGACGCGGAGCACACGTCTCCCGCAACGCTCCTATTAGACCGGGACCTACTTTTTAAAGTGGATTCCGAACCACTACAAACAATCATGGCACCGCCGGGACTCGAACTCGAAACCTGTGGTACCGAGCGCCAGAGCGCTAGCCACTCGGACATTCAGGGCCCATTTTTTATGATAATTTTAATAAAACTTTTGCATCCTTATTTGTTTTTGGAAAAAATGACTGTGCAAATTTTAAATAAAGTCATAAGGCACAAGTTTTAAAACGGTTTCACATTTCTAAAAGTTTCATTTTTTGATAGTCAGTCAAAATGAATAGATAATATTAATATCTCAAATGTAAAAGCGTTGTAGTTATATTTTTCTAAATTAGTGAAATTTTCACAGAAAAAGCATACTTTTTATGTATATTTAAAATAAAATTAAATAACGCACAAGTTTTAAAACGGTTTCATTTTTAACAGTTAATCACTTCGCAAACAAATAGTGATGCGAATTTAATCGTTTTGGTGATAATGATAATTTTGTTATGGTTAACAGTAACTTTGCATGCTCTACAATAATTTTGAGTAACGTGTTACTATGTAAGTAAACCAAAAGCTTATTAATTTAAAAATACTAATAATATGTAGGTCACAGATGATATATGAAATGAACCGAATCGATCACTGCTCTGATTTATAGAACTATTTCCAAGCAAGTGTTATCATTAAAAGTTTTAACAGTATTTCCCTATGTAATATAAATAGTAAACCGGAATAATATTCGTCCAAGCGTTGCGCTGCGTAAAGTTAACGTTTCAACATTTTAAAGTAATTTTATTTTTAAAATCTGTTTTCCTTGATATGCGAGAAAGTTTGCAAAACTGATTAGTCGGTTATGACTTTTTCTCAGATTCTGCAGATTCAAAACGTAATTTGTTCTACTTCTTACTAATAACTAACTTAAAAACTCATCTTCTGATGTTACCATTTATTTTTAGAGCAGATTTTTTTTCATTTAGAAAAAGAAAAACATAATCAAAGCTATTTTGGAAAATGGAAGAAATAACTTTTGAAAGTTGTCAGTTGTCATCGTTTCTTTATCTGTAGTTTGTAAGATTCAAACTCGTATGTTTGTGCTTCGTTTAATTTTTTTTTTTTAACAATTCATGGGACAAATAATAAATAAGTTTATATAGTGTCATCGTCACTTTATATGTAGTATGTAAGATTTAAAATTGTATGTTTGTGTTTCGTTTAATTTTTTTAACAATTCATGGGACAAATAACAAATACGTTTATATAATAATGTTTTATTTTAATACTGGTACACTTTAATATTGTCTTTATACTTTTTGAATAGATTTTACAAGCTGAAAAACATATATTTGTGAGAAAAAATATACAGTTTCTGTTTTCAATTCGCTTAATGTAATCAATTGATTTTTATAAAAACATAGCCAATCAGTGTGCCTTATTATAAATTTGTGAACTATATAACTTTTATCATAAAAAATGAATCTGTAATTAAATTTAGACAATTACATGTTAAAAAACTTCTAAAGTGTGCTTTAATTTTCATTTACAAAGTAATTATTTTGTGATTAAACAATTATTAAGAATTATTAGGATTCATTTTCTGATGTTACCATTTATTTTTTCTAGTACAGATTTTTTTATCTATAAAAGAAAAAATACAATCAAAGCTATTTGCAAAATGGAAGAAATAACTTCTTGATAGTTGTCATCGTCACTTTATAAGTAATATATAAGATTTAAAATTGTATGTTTGTGTGTCTTTTAATTTTTTTAACAATTCATGGGACAAATAACAAATAAGTTTATATAATGATGTGTTGATGTGTTTTATTATAATACTGGTGCACTTTAATATACTTTTGAATCGTTTTTTGAACTATATAATTTTTTATCATATAAAATGAATCTGTAATTAAAATTAAGACAAATACATGCTTAAAAAATTATTGTGTGCTTTAATTTTCATTTACAGAGTAATTATTTTGTAATTAAAAATTCATTAAGGATTATTAGGACTTTAATGAAATTTGAATCTATAGTGTTATATACATATCCCTAACTGTGAATACATTGCAAATGTAGTCTTTTATGTATTTCTTATAAAAAAGTTTTTGTCTGCTTTTGAAATTAAATTATTTTTCGAAGATAAGATTCAAAGCTTAGACCATTCATTTTTGATGCTTTAAATAATTTTCTATTCTCCGAAACATTACATAGCAACCATTATTTAATTTAATAAAAAAGATTATAATAATTAACATAAAATTTAAATATAAATTTTGCATTTTGATGGCATATTCATAGACGTTCTAGAAATAGTACTTATTCCTTTTGACAGATTTTTTTATCTAATAATTTACCGCACATTTATTTTTAAATTTCCAAAATAAAAAAAAAGAAACATTTTTTTTTAATTAGATGTCAGTAAATTTACGTAGCTATCCAAGGCTAATGAGAACATTTGTCGCATTAACATTTGCGTAGACGGATCTTTTAATTATCATAACTGGTACCAAGAACTTTATCAGTAGGACGATTCAATGTCAAGGTCAAGTAAAATCAATTTTGTAAAGTGCTTATATCAAATATTCTTATCTTGCACAGTAAATCTTAGAATGGTCATTAAAATGTCTAGTTATAATACATGAACAAAAATCATTTATGTACTTTTTTTCCGCTGAACATTGATGGTTCAAATTTATATATACATCATTTTACTGTTTCGTTAATATTTACTGATGATCGGTGATCAACGAGAAGTCCGATTATATAATTGATTCTCCGATTTACTGTAGTAATTTGATTTTTATAAAATAGATCAGGGATGGCCAACACAAATGATCTTGCGGGCCACTTAGGAAAAGCTTCATAACTCCGCAGGCAGCATATAAAATTATATATCCTCATATTAGATTTAGACCCACTATAGACATTTTTTTGAGTAAAAAATTGAAATATAATGAGTTATAATTTTTGTATTTACTATTATTCTTGCATGTAAACATGGATAATATAATGATAATGATACTAAATGCATATTGTAAAGAAATATATAACACTAAAAATGAAACATAAAAAATACATAAATGTAAATGAAATAAAAAATTTAAATTTTTAAAAAATATTTATTTTACTAGTGCTGTATGTGTTTCTCCACTTTTTCACTTATCTTTGCAAATTTATCTCAATTTTGGGTATTTGCACATCGTAGTGTTGGTTGCAATTAGGTATTTGCACATTGGTGTTGCAGGTTAGCGTTCGTTATGTTTGAGCTTGTTTTGTGTTTGGTCATTTTTATTTTACAAAAAAAACGATTCGCAGGTGTAAGTTGAACCAAAAGCGTTAACAACTTCAACTAAGATCCTGGTTTTCTCTGCTATCAACAATCAACTGTGCGTATCTAGTTTATAAAAGTGTGATAAATCTAACGGGCCGGAAAAATATTCACGGCGGACCGCATGCGGCCCGCGAGTTGGCCATCCCCTGAAATAGATTATTTTCGATGCAATTTTTTTCTAATTTTTCTGATTATTGTACAAAAGAATTACTGCAGATTCAGTTTAGAAAAAGTTCTTAAAACTGATAATCGCAATGTAGATTAATGGTGTGCCAAAGGACACACTCTCTGAACTTCCAGTACATAATTTAACAAATTAAAATGCTTAATTAGAGAGTTTACCAAAATAAATAAATAAAAATGGCTTTAAAATATAAGAGTAGCATGCTCTTAAATGTTTACTAAATGAGATTTGGTTGTCACTCTACGGTCATCTTGTACACAAAAGGGCTAAACAAACCGGAATCTACAGTTTAAAAGTTGATTCCGAACCACCAACAAACATCCATGCCACCGCCAGGATTTTGCACCTGTGGTACCAAAGGCCAGAGCTCTAGCCAACTGGCCATCAGGCCGCTTTGGTAAATGAAGAAAGATATTTTAAATTCTTATTAGTTAATCTGCAAGTTCTTATTAGTTAATTAAAAAGTAGCATGATTTCTTATTATTTATTAGTTAAATTCTTATTAGTTAATCTGTAATTTTAGTTAATTTTTTATTAGTTAATCTGTTTTTGCAAGCTGAAAAACGTATATTTGCCAGAAAAGAATATTGAGTTTTATTTTTCTCAATACGATTGCTTTTGAAATTCTTTTAAAAGAATTTAATCTGCTATGTATACATGTAAAAGTTGTATAAGATCCTAATTACTTGCGTAGGTTGTGAATAATAATGTGGGCAGTTCATTAACTTTTCGAATCTAGTAATAATACCACGGCATCAGAAATGTGAAAAACATCTTGTATTACAGGTATTGCTTTGAGGAAAAACCCTTCTTGAAAGCGTACACGAAGCCAAATATTAATAAGGTATACGAGCAGACAGAAAGCAAGAAACTATTTTAAATTATTTTCATTCTGTTCCCGCCGGTAAATTGTTTCTATAATGAAATTAATTTTTAAACTACTATAAGAAAGGCTTATTAGAAAATCATACAGGGTCGGTATCTTTTGATGTTGGAAAACAAAACCGATTATTAATGAAATAGCTTTAAACACGAAACTCGGCTCGCTTAATAACAGAACAACAGAAAGTTCGAGTTGCAGAAATAATCTTTACAAAAAGAAAATTCCTCCGTGTGTCATTATGGAATCTTAGACAATTAAATTTGAATGAAAATTACAAATTAAATGTAATAATATTCGACTTTTTTCCCTCTTCTATTTCAACTGAATTCTCTCTTCGTTTTAGAAAATTGTGGAGCTTAATTAATTTTGCACTAAGGTTGAACAAGGCACCATTGTTACCAGTCTAGAGTCTGATTTCAAGTAAAATATATGTGCATAGATCATATTTTTGATTTAAAAAAGCACATTTTAAAGAAGTTTTTCTTTCGAGTAGCTAATTAGAAAAGAAATTTCGTGTGTTTTTATACAAACTATGCTAAAATAAGAAGAAATGAAAATAATTTTTTGAGAATTTTCAGCTAAATTAAAATGACTTAAGTGTTATTGTTAAGTATATTTTCGGTAAAAGTATATTTAAGTATATGTGTCAATATATATTTGTTCCAAACATAAACTTTATTACTAATGCATATTAATGTTTATTAATTTTTTTAAAGTTTTAATTTAAAATTTTCATTTTGATTCTCGTTTAACTTTTTATCTAGTATTTTTGATTAAAATTTTAAAATTATATTTCTTCAATTTTAAGTTCAAATTCAAATATAAATTCTGCTTTTGTAAAATGGCGGTCTGATGGCCAATTGGCCAGCGCTCTGGCTTTTGGTACTTCAGGTTCAAATTCTGGCGCGGCATGGATGTTTATTGGTGGTTGGGAATCCACTTTAAAATGTAGGTCCCGGTCTAATTAGCCTAAAGTGTGCACAAAATGACCATAGAGCGAAAAACCAAAAAACCAAACCAAACATTAAAACTCAATCCTTTCTATCATTCTCAAAAATGAATATAAAAACAAAACGCGCACAAAAAAATGCATAAATGTGGGTTCAACAATTAAAAATTTCATGTTAGAATGTCTGAATCATTAAATATAATCTAATTTAACCAGAATCTAATTATTACTAAGTATTATTACTAATCAGAATTTAATTATTACGTAAGGAAGAAAGTAAGTATAAAATGCCAGTTAAAATATAAAAATAGGTTTTCAAAATAATTCAATTTTAATGTATTAAAATGCTACAAACTTTAAATGCTTAAACATTAGTTAAAAATAAGATTTACGAATCTTGGCAAAGGCACAAAAAAATGCATAAATGGAATTCAACAATTGAAAATTTTTATGTTAAATGTGTGAATCATTAAATATAATTTGAGATTTTTCAAATAACTTTATGTGAATATGTTGGTTACTTATTGATTCTTGTAGTAAATGGCTCTTGCCCTTGCTGCTGCTTAGATACGGTAGTGCACTAACAGAGAAATGGCCCATGGGCTTCGACAGTGTATCTGTACAACTTGTCTTTGTGTTGCTGCGGCCATTCTTTAATGAAAGCGAACGTGTCCGTTAAAATGTAGGTCCCGGTTTAATTAGCCTAAAGTGTGCACAAAATGACCTGCAGAGCAGAAACCAAACCTTGGACAAAATGCTCTTTAAACACTAAAATTCAATCCTTTCTATCATTCTCAAAAGGAAATTTAAAAACAAAACGTTCTTAAAATAAATATTTAAATAACGGAATATATATATATATATATATATATATACATATATTTATTCAGGATTTAATTATTACATAAATTTAAAATGCCGGTTAGAATATAAAAATAGCTTTTCAAAAATAATTCAATTTTAATGTACATTAAAAGGCTATGAACTTTTAATTCTTAAACATTAGTTAAAAATAAGATTTATGAATCGTGGCAAGAACACAAAAAAAATGCAAAATAGGAATTCAACAATTAGGTTCAATGTTAGGTGTCAATAATTCTGGCACCTAAGATGAAAATTATATGTGTGGTGTATAATATAAAATTATGTATTATATATAATAAAATTATGCAATTATATATAATAAAAAATTATATGTATGGTATTATTAATAATATAATCTGAGATTTTTCAAATAACATTATGTGAATATGTTATTGATTCTTGTAGTAAATGGTTCTTGGCCTTGCTGCTGCTTAGATACGGTAGTGCACTTACAGAGAAATGGCCCATGGGCTTCGACAGTGTATCTGTAAAACTTGTCTTTGTGCTGCTGGGCCATTGTCTTTAATGAAAGCGAACGTGTCCAACCGCTATGTTCATCCCATCCGATCACGAACCTTCGTGACCAGGTTTATTGCTTGTCGATCTATGGGACACGTAACTGCGAAAAAAGCACTCCTTCAAAGCCAAGATTGTCCTTGAGCAGAAGTTCTTTGTTCGATGTGCTACTCACTTCTGGGAGAGAAGCACGTCTTGTAGTTGACGATTCGATACAATAACGACATTATACTTGAGAGAAGTATTTTCTTGTCGCAAGTGTTTGTCAGGAAAACAGCGGACTTCGTAGCATTAAGCTTGAATGCATTGTGATGCTAGTGAATAATTCAGATGTGTTAAGATTTATTATCTCTATAAAACGAAGAATATAAGAGTCTTGTCTATTTCGGTTTTCTTGCAGCTTAAATAAGATGCAACTCATTTTTAATTAATCTGAGGTTTATGGATATGGTTATGAAAATAATATATTTAATATAATGTTATATTACCTGTAAATATTCCCTTGATTCATCATATATAGCCTCATATATGTAATAATTACGAAAATTTTTATTATTTCAGTAAAATATCAAAAAGCTGGAAAAAAAGCTATTTTTATATGAATCTGATTTATTGGTTAGTTTACTTTGAAAGTAATTTAATAGAATAAAAGATTTATTTAATTAAATAAGTAGAAATAAATTCGTATATATATATATATATAATTATCTTGCCTAAAATATCATAAAATAAAAAGGACTCTTAATGGAATTGATATATACTTTTTTTATGTTTTTAATATTTTATATGTATTTTTAAATATTAGCTATTAAAAATATTTAATATTAATGTATTTAATAATAATAATATATTTTATATTTTTATTTAATTTTAATATTAAATATTAAAACTATTAAGTATTTTTAAAAAATTTTTTGCGTTAATATATATTTACTCAAAAGTATTACCTTCTTTTATCTTACACCTTTATAAATTTAAATATAAGTATTTTAAGCTCATGATCAAATTCAGTAATTAATAGTATGTAATAGTGCTCATTATATTTTTTATGTTTTTTTTTCTGTTAACACTCCACAATCAGTCTAACAACAAGGAAAAGGAGTGTATTATCTACAGAAATAACTGCTGCTTATTTGTGAGCTGATTGGAAAAAAAAAATCCAAATATCAAACATGTTTTACACTATCATAATGCCACCAGTTCTCTTTTTCTGAAAGCAGCGACTGCAACATACTTCCCCAGTGGATTTGAACCGTTGCCCCCTTGTACATTAGCTCATAATGTTGCTCCTGGACCATGAATCTGCCTTTCAAATTATATTGAGAATATTTTTTAATTACTTTAATACTTGATGAGTTCGCCATTTAAAAAAAAAAAAAGTAAATGAAATAAATTGTAACCAAACGAATAATTATTTTCATAGGATAAAGAAAAACGAATCGAAATAGTTTAGCATTAAAAATTTTATTTTTATTTTATTTTTTTAAAGGGAAATAGAAACTCTTTCGTACTTTGTTACCAAAGACCAATGATCGAGAGGAAAAATAACCTTGGCATGGGTCGGTCATGTTGAATGTAGAAGACCACTATGGTTGATCAGCGGTCATGCGTGAAATGGCATTCCTCTTTCTTTTACCCTAATTCCCTCCATATCCACCACGTATTACGGAAAGAACATGTTTTTAAACTCCAGCTAATTCATCTCTACTGATTCATGACAGATAATAGCATGCCAAGTTGCAGGACCTAACAATCGTGGTACTACAATAAAAGTTTTTTTTTCGTTTTGTTTTGAATTGGAAATTGTTGAATGCATGTTCCTCTTATTCAAAAGAGATTCCATAAAATAAATAAAACATTGTAAAGTAGAAATTGTTTAAGAAGTAGCTTTTATGTTTTGATATACAGGGAATTTAAAAGCGATTTTTCTTTTGTTAACGTACATGTTTTTACTGTTTAATTTTCATGTCTTTCGTTTGATGCCTATCATTTTCTTAACAACTAAATAGAATAGTGAGAATATTTGTTAAATGGAATAACCTATCTTTGTGACTGCAACTATTCGTTTTTAAATTCTTGAAAATCAGTAGTTCACAAACAATAAAAATTAATATGGAAGGATTGTTTAATGTGCATTAATTATCATAAATTTCAAAAGTACTAATCTTTATTCTCTGATTGATAGGGAATTTCATGTTTTTAATCAAAAATATTAACAAATAGGCTTGCGCATTTTACTGTGTTTTCCAATAATAACCACATTTTCTTTATTTCGATCAATTTTAAAAGGAATCTTAGTTGGTGTAGTAGCATAGATATAAAAAAAAAATTACATAGATGGGTACTTGCATCCAGCCTAGCACGTATTGACAAAGGATCTATTCTTTTAGTCTTATTATTTTCTCTATAAGGGGTAAGTTAGAAAAATGACGGTGGAGCATCTGTGGGTCCCTTGTACCACCTACGGGTGATGGGGAAGGTCTGCTAAGGGTAACTGCCCCGTATTTGCTTGTTGTATGGGTTTGGTTTGTCGCTCTAAGATCATTTTGTGCACAGTTTAGGTTAATTAGACCGGAACCTACAATTTAACGTGGATTCCGAACTACTAACAAACAACCATGCACCAGCCAGGATTCTAACCTGAAACTTATAGTACCAAAGCCCAGAGCACTAGCCAATTGGTCATCAAGCCGCCGTGTTGTATGGGAGAAAATCCGGAATCTCCATCAGGCAGTATGACTATCAATGCGAAACGGTTTGTCGCAATCGCCATCGAATCTCCTCGTTTCTGAAATCAGTGATTACAGCAATGCCGCTAGGGTATTCGAACCTCAGTCCTTTTGTACTCTACCTACGCTAACTGCCACTGGTCCACAAGTGGGACTGGCATTCTAGTTTGTAATAAAACAGAAAACATTGAATAAAAATATTTTCTAATATTTAATGACAGCTTTAGTTTAATGAAAATTAAACGTTTATATTCCCTAATTTAATATTTCATCAAAATTTGAAAATCTTTCAAAAAAAAAAAAAAAAAAAATTACTAACTATATTTTTTTAGTAAAAAGTAAATGGTATGAAGAGCTGATGTAATAAGATTTTTTTTTTTTTTTTTTTTTTTTATGTTTTCATTTTTATAAGACAATTGAAAGTACCAAGCCATAAATAGAATTTGTGATTTCATGTAATTCAACTATTTGAATGGTTGTAGCTTGAACTGAAAGAGGAAATATGTTCTGTAAAAAAGCCAGTTGCCGCTAAGAGACGGACGCGGTTCAACATTGACCTTACCATAACATTGAGCCGAGTCGAGTTATTACTTGGAGAGGAAGAGAAACGACATGACCTTGGTTGCTTGCCGCCAAATCAGAAAGCTTTAACCTTGGTTTGATTACACTTTCTTGACTATCTGAATAACATATCAGGTGCTTGAGCACATAATCGTAAACAGAGGAGTTTTTAGAGCAAGTCTTACCATCCAGTTCGATGGTGTAATCATCGAGTTTCACTTGTCCAGTTCTTCTCGGCAAGTTGTGGTGTCCGATTTCAGGCTTATTATCATGGCGTTTGAAAATGGTATTTTTAAACAGCAATAGATGTCTTTCATAATAACAATCCATTCTCTTTTATTACCATGAAACTGAAAATTTCTCTTTGCCACTCTTCTATGCTAATCAAATTTTCTGATAACAATTTAAGAAAAATAACTTAGATCATAGTTATTGAATAGAAGATTTTTTTTTTTAAATGTTAATAAAGATGTTAAATAAAGTACTTGGAACACATAAGAACTAACGAACATGAAAGAGCTACTAAGCTGAATAAGTACAAAAATTAAAATTAAAATCCTTATTAAACGATTAATTATTAATTAAAAACATTATTTAACAGCTAATAAGCGGCTCTGACTACAAAAAAAAAAGTTGCTATAATAACCCCTCATTATATCATGCATGGGGCATAAAGGAAAAGCATGATATAGCCCATGAACCTATCGAGATTCTACAGTTAATTAAATTTGGCGAGATGTAATACCGAATTATAAAATGAGATTTGAAAAGTAAGAATTACAATTTTAATTAATAAAATTACAAATTGACAATTACCTGCTAAAGATCAGTTTTTTATTTTTAATAATACTAAAAATAAAAGCTTTAAAAAGTTCTGCTTGGAAGAATTTGGGAGCTTTTTTCCTAAATAACAAATAACCAACTAAATATCCGAATGCACAATAGATCCAGGTACATTATTACGATAAGCTACTATGTATACTACTATGAATAAATTTTAAAAAATAACTTCATTTTTAAACGAAGTCAATTTTAGTCTTAAAAAATTGTTAACATTTTTCTCAATTGAAGAGAAATAAAACCATACTATGTTTTTAAATTTATATGGCCAATATTTGAGAATTGTTTAAACTCTAATCTACTCTGAATTTGGTTATAAATCTCTTAACTGTATGCCCAAATTTCATAATCATTTATTTTGTTGTTTCTTATCCCACTTGGTCGACAACAACATCTATACTAAGTACATGAACCAGTGTGTTCTCATGAAAGGAGGGAAGAGGAAGGGGGGGCGACTTTCGTTGAGATGGGAGCACCGTAGAAGTTTGATTTGGCTCCGTGTCGCTGAAGAAGGAGAGCAGTGCCTTGCGGGAAAACGTTTTGGGAGAACTACTTCGCATTTGCGTAATGTATGGGAAAAACCCGAAAAACTTCCACTGGGTGAGACCGACTAACGATAGGGTCGTGATGGCCGAGTGGCTAGCGCTCTGGCACTAGGTACCATAGGTTTTGAGTTCGAGTCCCGGCGGTGCCATGGACGTTTGTAGTGGTTCGGAATCCACCTTAAGCCATAGATCCCGGTCACATATGACCGTAGAGCGTCACAGAGCCCAATCAGACTTCTCACATCATTCCCAAACTGTATGGGGGGCATCTCAGTTCTAGACACAGTGATGTGATGTGATGTGGTGTGGTGTGGTGTGGTGTAGTAGTAGTAGTCTGACTAACGAGGCAAGATGCTGAACATCACAAACGCCATCGAGTTTCTCGTTTTTGAAACATTGTCACCATAAAGCAGCCAGCGGATTAAATCTTAGCCATATTGCTGAGGTCGCACAGCACCAGCGGCACACGCTACCAATGAGTTACGCGTCGGGCCCTTTTATTTTGAAATATGGCATGTAATTATAAACATATAATTATTTTTTAAAGTTTTTAACTTTGAAGAAATTGAAGTTGCCTTCTACAAAAATTTTAATTTTCAGAAAACCTAAACATTTTAGTTTAAAGCACTTTTGTCGTGTTTAAATATATTTGCTTCTTACTGCCATTCATTTATTAAGATAACATAATTCTTTAGTATTTTGCATATTATCTTATTTCGAAAGAATAATTTTCTGCATCAGATGTTTCAGCTTAAAATTTAATGGTACATTGAATCAAAGCTGACCAAAACTTTCCACATTTGGTTGCATTTGAAGCTGATAACAAACAAGTCCACCTTCAAAAGTCCTATTTTAAGACTGAAACATTTTAAAGACAAACAGCATGTTATCTGCATTTGAAAACTTTTTTATTTTTATTTTAAAAAGTTAAACGATTCCCATCGCAACCTAAACATTATGCAATGCAATTATTTTTATTTAAAGAAAGATGCTTTCCGTTTTTATTCACAATCGTTTTATACTGTAATTTTTGCTAAATTAACTTACCTATAATATCTAATGAAACATCTTTCCTCAAACCTTTAAACCAGCTGTGTCTATATTTAAAGAGTAGTAATTGCTTCTAGTTTACAAATGAATAATTCATGTAATGGTACTACAAGTTGTCACATTACTTTCCTTTGTTGATGCCTTGTTAGACTAATCGATGATAAGAATAATTAGAGAATATTCAAATAATTCCTTTAATGGTACCGCAAATTGTCACATTACAATCCTTTGTTGGTGCCTTATTAGACTAATCGATGATAAGAATAATTAGAGAATATTCAAATAATTCATTTAATGGCACCATAAGTTGTCATGTTACATTTTTTTGTCGATGCCCTGTTAGACTAATCGATGATAAGAATAATTATAGAATTTTATTTAATGAACTTTATTTTTATTTAACGAAACTTTAAACCAGCTGTGTATATATTTAAAGAGTAGTAATTGCTTATAGTTTATAGATAAATAATTCATTTAATGGCACCACAAGTTGTCACAGTACATTCTCTTGTTGGCGCTTTGTTAGACTAATCGACGATAAAAACAATTAGAAAACATTCAAAAGCTTTTGTTTACTCCTATTTTCATTAAAGCCTTTTTCCTGATATTTTTTTCTTTTTGATATATTATATATATATATATATATACATCCAATATAAACTATCATTTGGTTTATAATATATCACTTGCAACTTAATTAATTAGTAGAAATATCTACTTTAAACCACATTTGCAATTTTTAAAGGTAATGATTTTTATATGGCTAAATGAATCTGAAACTAACTTATTCTAAAAACTAATTTATCTTCGTTTTATTTTAATAAATTTAATCAAATACAATATTGCATGGATTATACACGAAAATTTTAATTAAATGCAATGATTTTTTTTCCTTCTGGCTTTAATTTACCTAAATATGTAATAAAGATCAGGGCTTATTTTTAAAATAATGTGAGTAAATTTGACTCCTATTAAAATAATTCTGTCGATTTTCAATGTCAGTTTGAATTATGCATATTATTTTCATTGGTTATTTACAAAAAAATATATCATATAAATCGATAAAAATATTATTTATTTACTTACTTCATGTTTTACTCTCAAACTCATTTTACTGAAAACGTTATTTATCATAAAAAAATAACGCTACAATAAAGCTTCACTTATAATATAATCTGAAGATAAACAAGAAGCAATATTAAAAAGAAATATCTAAAAAAATATAATTAATTATTAAAATTAATTAATATTTCATTATATAAATAATTATTAAAATTAATTATATAAATTATAATTTTCTAACTCATTTTACTGAAAACGTTATTTATTATAAAAAAAAATAACGCTACACTTATAATACTAACTACTTGTTCAATAAAATCTAAAGATACACAAGAAACAATATGAAAAAGAAATATCTAAGAAATATTTAATTTTATAATTAGTCATATAAATTATAATTTTATAACTCATTTTACTGAAAGCGTTATTTATCATTAAAAAACAACCCTACAATAACGCTACACTAACTACTTGTTCAACAAAATCTGAAGATATACAAGAAGCAATATAAAAAGAAATATTAAAAAAATATATATAATTATTAAAATTATTTAATATTTAATTATATAAATTATAATTTTCTAACTCATTTTACTGAAAGTGTTATTTATCATAAAAAAAATAACGCTACACTTATAATACTAGCTACTTGTTCAATGATAACAGAAGATTAACAAGAACCAATATGAAAAGGAAATATCTAAGTGAAAGGAATAAAACTTCTTTACCTTTAAAACAAAAATATATTTATCTCAATTTAATTTTCATTATGATCAAAATGTGTCTGTCTCCTATAAATGTCTCCTATCTCCTAACCAATATGAAAAAGAAATATCTAAGTGAAAGGAATAAAACTTCTCTTTACCTTTAAAACAAAATATATTTATCTCAATTTAATTTTCATTATGATCAAAATGTGTCTGTCTCCTATAAATGTCTCCTATCTCCTAACCAATATGAAAAAGAAATATCTAAGTGAAAGGAATAAAACTTCTCTTTTTACCTTTAAAACAAAATATATTTATCTCAATTTAATTTTCATTATGATCAAAATGTGTCTGTCTCCTATAAATGTCTCCCTATCTCCTAACCAATATGAAAAGAAATATCTAAGTGAAAGGAATAAAACTTCTCTTTACCTTTAAAACAAAATATATTTATCTCAATTTAATTTTCATTATGATCAAAATGTGTCTGTCTCCTATAAATGTCTCCTATCTCCTAACCAATATGAAAAAGAAATATCTAAGTGAAAGGAATAAAACTTCTCTTTACCTTTAAAACAAAATATATTTATCTCAATTTAATTTTCATTATGATCAAAATGTGTCTGTCTCCTATAAATGTCTCCTATCTCCCTAACCAATATGAAAAAGAAATATCTAAGTGAAAGGAATAAAACTTCTCTTTACCTTTAAAACAAAATATATTTATCTCAATTTAATTTTCATTATGATCAAAATGTGTTTGTCTCCTATAAATGAAGGATCGATAGACATTTCCTTACATAAAATAAAAATTGTGAGGAAAGTTCCTTGTAACATTAAGTCCTAATGACTATTTATTCACTGCAGATTTCACTCATTACATGTAAATTCTAAAATGTATTAATATTTCTATTGCATTAAATTACTTCATATGGTAATGTATCTTCAGAAATTTATTAGATTAAGGAAAAATATTTCGTCTAAAAATAAGCATTAAAAGTTGAATGACATTATATTTTAATTGCATTTGCAGTGTTGTGGGTTGGAGCAACTCTGGATTGTAACTGGGTATGGTTGGGTTGAGATACAGATTTATTTACACATGCACAAACATCACACACATACAACACATTTAAAGACATATACTTTATAGATTCGTGAAAGGATTCCACGAATAAGCCGAAAATAAAATACTCAGAGTACGCGCTGGATGCTCGAAATATACTTATTATTTACACATGCACAAACATTACATTATTACATTTACATTATTATTTACACATGCACAAACATCACACACATACAACACATTTAAAGACATATACTTATAGATTCGTGAAAGGATTCCACGAATAAGCCGAAAATAAAAATACTCAAGTACGCGCTGGATGCTCGAAATATACTTCTCCGGGTGAGAGTCTGCAGTGACCATTTTTCGTGAACGCCATAGGGAGCGCTCTCACCAATGCGTAGGAGGAAGCATGGTTTTTTATTTCAAAAAATCCAATTAATACAAGAAAAAAAAATGAATTAAAATTTTTCATCAACATTTTGCAAAATTAAATTAAAAATAATAAATTGAATTTTTCTGAAGTTTTGTTTCTGGAAGAATTAGGTATTTAATGCTATCATAAATAAAAATAAAACACCCCTTTACAACACCCATATTCTGATATAGATATTTAATCAGTACTTCCAATGTAATCATTTCTATATATATATATAAAAAAAAAAAAGGCATTGAATTGTATTCATTCCATTATTAAAAATGGTAAGTTAATATAAAATCAGAGAATAAATGTACTGCCAGTGCCACACTTTCACATGTACTTTAGTTGTTGTTTCTTAGCCAGTCTAAAAGGAAAAATTGTTATCTTAGTAGAAAAAGTTAAGAATTCTACATTAATATATCTCGAACCCACGTTTATTCATTTCAAGTTAGTGTGGCCTGATATTACTTGACGCACATTACGTCAGAAAATACGTTACATTGGGGTAAAAACATGTTTTACTTGTAGAATAATAAAAGGCAAACATTATTTTTATTTGCTTAAAAATTAAGACAGTAATTTCAGTTCAGGATATTGAACATCAAATGGAAACATCACATATGGAATTTAAACACCAAACGATACAGTTTTTAATTCTGACTAAATATGAATAATAGTATTACTGATTTAAATATCTCATTATATATATTCAATACATCGAATTTTTTTCCAAATATATTTATATATATATATATATAATTTACATGAAATCTTTTTATTGAAATTTTTAAAAATACTTTTTCTATTAACAAGTAATTACATTTTGCTTTTAATGCATTGCCTCTAAATTAAGATAAATAATAATAAACGAAAAATTAAATAATAATAAATGTATACATTTTAATTAATCTGAATTTTTATTAATTAAGTCTAGCTTTTCGAATAGGAATGCTTCTACTTAATACTTGACAATTTTTAACATGATACTCCTAAAAATTCCTCCATTTTCAAGTTAATTTAGACTTTTCTTACTCTCTCCTGCAGAATTATCTACTCTCCTCTGTCTATTAGGTCGTCTAGTAGAAAAGCAGATTTGTTAACGGTTCTGTCAGCGATAAATCGCCAATTATTGGGCGTCTCGTAGGTAGCTTATTAGTATTTCAAGGTCAAGATTTTTGCCGGAGGTTGTTTGTAGTAAAAGATTTCCATCCAAACAAATCTAGGTGTTTCAACCTGTTAAATTCTCATTGCGATTTTGCTTACGTCAGTTTATGCTAATAAATTTTCTTGCGTAACTTCTATTTGCTTTGGCAAAAAAAGAAAATAAACACAGCAGCGATTGGTACCCGCTTTAGGAGAATGCTAAATAAGGTGGATAAATGCGTATTGAAGATTCTGTTATACTTGGAAAGATTTTTTTTGTATAGCGTTGTGATATCCATTTTCAAAAAAGATTTCTCAATGCAATGTTTAAATTATTATTTTCTGTAATCTGCATAACCGTTTGAACTTGCGGTTCCTACTTAATTGTCCTACAGCCCCCTTTTTTCGAGAAAAGGAGTTACTCAACCCCCCCCAGAAATCTACCACCTTTAAATGAATAACCAGATAATAAAGTCCAAAAATGTGTGTTCTTTTATGTATCTGTATCTAACTACATCTTGCGGACTGATGGCCAATTGGTTTGCGCTCTGGCATTTGGTACGACAGGATTCATGGCGCTGGCATGGATGCTTGTTAGTGGTTCGGAACCCACGTTAAACTGTAGGTCCAGGTCTAATTAGCTTAAAGTGTGCGCAAAATGACCGTAGAATGACAAACCAAACTAACTACATTTTAAAACATAGTAAATAAAGATGTGTTAAATAAGACAGCTTATAGTTTGAAATTATAAAATTATTTATTAAAATAAACCATAATCATATTTGTAATATACACAGAAAAATAAAATAACGAAAGATATGAAGTAAAAAGGCTTTACCTGGCGCGCTGCTATCAAAAAATTAAACCTCGGCTCTATTTTTCCTTGCAATATTCTTAAATTGCCGTAATTCGCTAGTACCATAAGCTTCAGGTTCTAATTCTGGCGATGGCATGGATGTTTGTTAATGGTTTGGAATCCACGTTAAAATGTAGATCCCGGTGTAATTAGCCCACGGTGTGCAAAAAATGACCGTAGAGATACAAACCAAACCTAACCTAACCAAAACAATTCGCTATTTAAAATCGTTTTTAATATTATCATTAACAAATTTATGATCAAGCTAAAGTCACGTTCTATTAATTTTATGAAAAAAAGTAATGCAATTTAAAACTTTGGTATTACAACTAACAATTCAGAATTAATTGTAAGTATCTATTTTTAGAACCAGAACTGTCTCTGAATAGTTAACGAATAGTTAATTTTTTTTTTCTTTTTTCGTCTTCTCTTTCGTATCTTCCACTTTATCAACCAGTGGTTTAAACAATTAAAAAATGAATTAAATAAGTTGAATATATATATTTTTTTATCCTTAACTAAAACAGGCCTTTAGCACAGTATTTAAATTAGTGTAACTTATGTTTTTAAACATTTGAATACTACGAATACCAATGGAATGGTTTAAATTGCTGATATTAATACGCCAGCAATAAAAATCATATGTTTATGAAGAAAGTATTTTTTGTTCTTGTGTTATTTTAAGTTATTAGTTAACTTTGATTAATAACCGACGTGACCCACAGTAGTTTTGCATTTAGCATATTAATAGATCAATATGCCCGCCTCGTGGCTCAGTGGCAAAGCACCGCTGGTGAATA
Source organism: Caerostris extrusa (assembly GCA_021605095.1). Lineage (NCBI taxonomy): Eukaryota > Metazoa > Arthropoda > Arachnida > Araneae > Araneidae > Caerostris > Caerostris extrusa. The sequence goes on from BPLR01002848.1 coordinate 19,097, forward strand.
TTAGGGTAGAGGTTGAATCCGCTGTCGGCTTTGTTATAGACACTGTTTCAAAAAACGAGGACACTCGATAGTGTTTGTGATGCTTAGCATCTTGCCTCGTTAGTCGGTCTACCTGGTGGGAGTTTTCCGAGTTTTCTCCCATACGATAAGCAAATGCGGGGTACTTCCCGTAAAAATCTTTCCAGAAGGCACTGTCCTCCTTCTTCAGCATCACGGAGCCGAGTCAGACTTCTACCTACGGGTGCTCCATCACAACAGAAGCTGCGCCCCCCTCCTTAACTCCTTCTATGAGACCACATGGGTTCTTGGGTTTGTTTTAGATGTTGTTGTCTACGATAAGAAAAAAATTGGATCAATGTGCATGCAAATTAAGACTATAACTGTGGATTAATTCAACTATAGTTGTGGATTTTTAAAACAAGGTTCAATTTAGACTTTAAAAATTTGGGCGAACATAGTTTAATTATATTATTATAAGAAAGGAGTCAATATTTTGAATGCTTTAAAATCAATATTTCCAGCCGTAGTAAAATTTCTACAAAGAATTTTAAATTTCATTGAATACTGAATAGTGTTTACGACATACATTTTGTATGGCAATGATAAGAATAATTTTCAATTTCAGAATTATTAATAATTAAGACAACTTTTTAATTATATTGCTATGAAAGGGGTCAAGATCTCGAATACTTTAGAATCGATACTTCCAATTGCAGTAAAATTTCTACAAAGAATTTCAAATTTCACTGAATGTTGAATAGTATATATGACATACATTTTGTATGGCAATGATAAGAATAATTTTCAATTTCAAAATTATTAATAACTAAACATCGTGCTCATAAAAAAATTTTGTCTTAAGTTTTCTAATTTTTAATTAATTTAGATGTTTTTATTTAATTTTTGATTTTTTAAAATATGTTACACCCTCTTTTCAATCTATGTGCAATCCCTACAGTGGAAAATCCAAAGATTTAATGAAAGAGATTAAATAAAAATATCGAAAACAATTCTTGTGAAAAAAAAAAAATTCATTTTAATCTCATAAATATTAATGCTGTGGATAATTTTAGTTTTAATAGTTTGCATTTACAAAATCAGCTGACCTTGAGGTTAATAGATAATCTATTTCCTGAGGGAAGTTATTCAGCTGAACCACAAGAATCAGTCGGTAGTATTATCTTTCAAAACGGCTGATTTATATGCATTCAGAGAGTAAACGCAGCTGTGACGTGTGTAGGGAGAGAATCTCTTTACTTGAAGACATTTTCTCATAACACTGAACTAATTATTTTTTTATTGATAAATATATTTTCCTCATAATTAATCTTCCGTTGTGTCTTAAATATCCTGTTCATTAACCTCAAAGCAATTATATTTGGCATTGCACACAAGTTTAGATGTCTTTAAAGAACTCCGTTGTTTAATTTTAACTTAATGTTTGTCTCAATAATGCTTTTCTGAAACTGATTAAAATATTGAATATGTCTTTCAAATATAAATTTAGGTAAAAGATTTATATTGATTACATTACTGAATGATATTTCAGTTGATTAATCAGCATTTTTTTTTATCAAAAGATTCATTAAAAGTAAAGAATACTTTAAGTTACATTTATTTATTAGAATTTTCAGTAAATATTCAAAATTCAACTAAATATGTTAAAGAAAGGCTATAGATTTTTACTAAAGCAGACACTGTTTGCAGACATCTTTTTATTTTTCAAAGAAAAAAAAATCTTATGTAAAAATCAATTTTTATAAATAACATTTGCTTTACATTAACAAACTTTAAATGTCTCGAATATAATATTTTAAGTAAATCTGAAAATAATGTATAACACGAAATTAATTTCATTACTTTATTCGCATCAAAATATTAAAATTTTAATGAACATGAAAATTTAAAAATAATGAAATAAAAAATATTGCTTTTTGAAAATAATGAAATAAAAAAAAAAAATTGCTTTTTTGAAAATAATGAAATAAAATATTTCAATTAAAAATATTTTAATAAAATATTTTAATATAAATATTTTTTTTTCAAAAATATTTTCATAAATATTTTAATATAAATATTTTTTTTTTTCAAAAATATTTTCATAAATATTTTAATATAAATATTTTTTTTCACAAATATTTTCATAAATATTTTAATATAAATATTATTTTTTTCAAAATATTTTCATAAATATTTTATATAAATATTTTTTTCAAAAATATTTTCATAAAAATAATGAAATAAAGAAGTTTATTACAATTTACTCTTGTAATATTTACTTTGTGTATTTTCTTTCAATTCTTTATTTCCAATCTGAGATAGTTGTATTCAAAACTAGATATAAAATAATTTTAAATATCCTCTACTCTTACTACTGAATTATTTTTTATGTTCACTAGAAATAAGCGGATGTAGTTTATCCTTTTAAATTAGTTTAATTTTAACTCCAGGGTATATGTAGGGTGATTGAGATAACACGATTACAGTTAGATGATTTTTGCACAAATTTTGAACATCATTTAATAGAAAGAAGTCCCTGGTCAGACGAGATTTCCTTCATATAAAACCGGCTCTAAAATTTTATTTTCTATACATGGGAATGGAAAAAAAAAAAAAGAAAAAAAAAATATTTTTTTTTTGACAATTGCTGAAACTAAGAACAAGTGTTTCAGCTTTTCGTGCAGTTTTCCCATTGTTGGTTACCATTGGACTTTCGCCAACATTTTTAGGTTGGGGTTGCCGTATTTGGCTGAAGTTCTCTTATTTGGCCGTCTCCGTCAGGAACTTGACAATGAACTTCATAAACTCGTGTCAACAATCGTAGTTTTCCTTGAATTTATACCACTTCATCCAAAACTCGTCGTGTTTTTTTTTTATTAATATTTTTATTTCTTTGTTCATTTCACCGTTGGCGTATTCATAGTGTTTTATCTGTGTATACGATCTTTCCTGTACGACATATTATACAAGTGCTGAACTCATCTCTCTTTAAAAAAGTTATTTTTTTGGATAGAATAGGGATAAAAAAGTTCACATTATCAAAAAAAAAAAAAAAAAAAATTGTATAGCTTTTTATAATGAATACTAATATGTATATGGATATTTGTTTTTCTGCCTTTTGATATGAATTTGTTACTATATTTTAAGCTTTCGAAAAAATTTGAAAAAATTTAGGTATATTTATTTTTCTGATAATATTTCAAACTTTTATTTATCATGGATTATTTTTCAAAGCGCATTTTGTCCTATATTATAATAATGCTCTTAGAATAAAGAATTATTCAAACTAAAAGGATTTAATTTAAGGACGTTCAGTCTTTTAGTTTAATTTGAGTTTAATTAAATAAATAGTCTGTAGGGCTGTTTTTGTAGGTAAAAAATTATTCCTTAAAATATTACTAAATTAACTATAATTGTTAAAAGTGACATGGTAAATAGTGGATGGGGTTTAAAAACCAACATTACTTGGTTCAAAACTCGACAACCGAACGACAACCTCGATGCCGTACCGAAAACTTCTGCGATCGCGGAATAGGTATGTTAAATCCGTAGGTTGGAAAGTCCTTCCAATCGGCTTGAGGAGAAGAGTGCAAATCCCAACACCACTCTCAGTGATATTCACTGTAATAGCAAAGTGTAGGTATAATGTAGCAGACCATCCCGTGGCGCACCCTGGATAACACTGAATCTGCTACATCTGTCCCATTCTACTGGCTAATGACCTCACGTCAAAGTGTTGGGTATTAAAAAACAATGACAAATAAGCAAAAATGTTGTAACATAATATTCTTTTATATATTTTAGAAACTGTTATATATTTATATATTTTATTATATTTTTATATATTTTGGAATAAAAATATTTTTTTGGAATCATTGAGCAAATCAGAAATTCATTGGAATAAGAAATATCTTAGAAAATGTAAAATAACGTTTATTTTATTTAATTACGTATTCATTTGTTATATATTTTTATGTAATTAGAATTTTTAAAAGTGAAATAACTACAGAAAATTCCGTATGTCTCAGGGAAATTTTCAATTTCATTGCGAGAGTTACATTCACAACAGCACTGACCGGTTTAAATTTTCAGGAAGACTATGATAAAAAATTCAAAAGTTCAGAAATATAAAAAGACTGTCATTGTTATTAACAAATTGTTAAAATTTTCATCCAATTATAATTTCATATATTATTTTAAATTAAATTGCTGTTGTTGTTATATATTTAATAATTAAATCGAAATTTTTTATTTTGCATAAAACCTTTAAAACTCTACTGATTAATTTGAAATCAAATAAATAGAATTGAAATGTTTTACAAATATTCCAATCACTGAGATTCAGTGAGAAAAAATAGTTTGTAGATTTTTTTTTCTAATTGTTGAATTCATCTCTGAAATTAAAGATTAGATCTCAAAATTGGTTGAGTTATGAATATCTAGGCAACTCTTTACAATCGCTGAACACTCAGTTTTGAGTTGGTTTGGGAGTTATCATAATAACATTTATCAAACAATGGCATTATTATCATTATAACATTGTTTTAGGATTTAAGATAGCATCTTTTATTTGATATTCAAACCAATTTATCAAACAAATTTTAATTTCAAATAAAAAAATACAAAAATTTTAATAATTTATAATTTTAATTTTACTCATTTATATTTACTAATTTTAATTCTAATAAATTTAATTTATCAAACCCATTTTAATTTTAAATAAAAAATAAATAATTTTAATAATGTATAATTAATAATTTTTAATTTTAATAATTTATAATTAATTTAAATTTTAATAATTTATAATTAATTTAAATTTTAATAATTTATAATTTTAATTTTAATAATTTATAATTAATAATTTTAATTTTAATAATTTTAATTTATCAAACCAATTTTAATTTGGATATTCAAACCAATTTTAACAACACTTGAGCGACCTCTAGTAATTAGAACAGTATTTAACAGCTACTTCGTTACTTTTATTTAAAATATAAATCACATTATGAAGAAAAGCTTATTTGCTATTAGATATATTTTCAAATACTAGTGACTGACATTAAACCACTCTTACCTTGAAGCTAACATTTTTAATATCTAAAATAATACATTTTAATCAACAATTAATTTGAACTTCATTTTAAATTTATTCCATATTGGTGATTCAGTGATTATATTCATGATTTCCTTTTGCGTTTTTACTAATTGTGGTTTGGTTTGTCGCTCTACGATCATTTTGCGCACACTTTATTACTAATAGTGACTTCTGACCCTTTCCACCCCACCCCACCCCACCCCACCCGCCTTCAAAATGAGAGGTTTTCGATTGCTTAAAAGAGATTTCACATTTTGTTCACCTCTCTGATTTAATTCGGCTTCAAATAAATCCGTAATGAGAAACTTATTTTCCTATTTCCTTCTAAATTACATTTTATGGATGTCAGGGTAGAGTTGGATCAGAGCCAAGGAAATTAAATGAACACATCAAGAACTTAAACTGTAGAAATAATGGCAAAAAAAAGTATGTACATTTCTGAAAAATAAAATTAATTTTTTTAACTTCACACAAAAGCAATATTAAATAAATAAAATATCTAAATAAACATATGTATAGTGTTAAAATAGATGGAGTATACATTATATTAATTAATTATTTTTAATAAAAAAAAATAAAGACAAGAACGAAAAGAAATTTATATTTGGATTACATTTCCTAATGTTTTTCATTTATCGTATTTAATAATATAATAGCGTGTGAAGCTTAAACTACCTGTAATTTTACGCAAATGGCCATGCCATTGTAGAAAAGGTCTTATTGTGATCAGTAAAATGAATATCATCATGAATCAGAACACTCAATTGAGCATAAAAGGGCCTCGTATACAAATATCAGGAACAAGACATTACAAAAAAAAGGTTAGAGCACTCAAAACGTGTGCTGCCAACACGCGTAATACAAGACTATAGTATAAAAAAGGATGGTTATGGTGATCTTGGCGGAGGTCTCTTTGAAGTGGCTTTATGTTGAACGGGCGATTTGGGTTCCTTATTTTCGACACAGGTACTGTTGCCAGACATCGTTATTGTTAGCAAGTGATCCTCCCTCATTCACGCCTGTTTGTTGTTGTTGCTGTTACTAATCCCTCTGGTGCAGGAAAACCTACACCAGGTCCAATAGACCCCGTCGCAGGCGACTGGTCCATGGCAGAGTAATATGCAGCTTCACTTAAGCGAGGAATCATGAGGGCTGAAGACTGACTAAACCTCAAGAGAACACTCTACGATTTAAAGTGGGTTCCGAACCACTACAAACATCCATGGCACCGCCAGGACTCGAACCCGAAACCTGCGGCACCGATCGCTGAGACAGTCAGCCATTCAGGCCCCATTGGTGCAAATTTCGAACGATAACGTATTGGACGATAACGCGAAAAGTACAAATCACATCAAACTTGAGGAATTTATAGAAAATGAGGATATCACTAGAATGGATTAGGCAGCGTATTACCTTGATTTAAATCAAATAGAACATATATGCTTTGGAGAAATACCTTTCGGTAAAAATTATATCGGAGTCGGAGAACACCTGGCAACTGAAACAAATGCTCAGTGAGAAATTGGCACTCTTATCTCAATAACTGATGAGCATGGAAAGACAGTGCCAAGCAGCTACTGCAGAGAGAGGTTGAGAGAGGTCTTAACTCTTACCAAGGGACATTTGTTTGTTCTAATTCTCGGACAGACAAGCCTTTTTTTCGATGATGCACTATTCATTTTTACATTGGTAGGTTTTTAGCATTCTTTAAATACAAAATAAGGCCTCAATATTCTGAATTTCATGTCTCTCAGATAATTTCTTGCCGAGTTACGGGAAGTAGTTGCTTAAAAGTTTTGCACAGAAATGTCATTTTCTTGTGCATTTTAAATCAATAAAGTTTGCCGGTAAGAGTCAGTTTAACATTTTTTATTAGGAAAACAATAAAGACATTAATTATTCAAATGTGAAATCCCCTCAATAGTTATTTACTCGATTTTAAACTGTCACATTCATTATTCTTTTACCAATCTAGAGTAATAGTTGAAATATCACAGAAGGCTGCAACATTTTTATAGCATCTGCCATTCAGTTGTGAAAATATTTTCTTTACTCGTTTGCAAACTCCTTCTCAGTTTGTGTTGCTGCATAAAATTAATTCACAGAGAATGTTCAATTAATGAACAAAGGTAAACTATTTAGAGATATGATTGATTTGATTTGTCGCTCTACGATCATCTTCTGCATACTTTAGGCTAAACAGACCGGGACCTACAGTTTAAAGTGGATTCCGGACCACGACAAACATCCATGGCACCGCCGGGACTCGAACCTGAAACCTGTGGTACCGAGCGCCAGAGCGCTAGCCACTCGACCATTCAGGCCTCTTTAGAGATATGAGGAATAAATAAATGTATTGAGGAATAAATAAATGTATTAAGGATTATATAAATGTATTAATGATAAAAATAATTTAAGGATTGCATTACTTTTTGAAAACATATTTTATTACAAATTCTAAAAAAAAAATTATAATTTTTGCAATAATTAAAAAGTGACAAAAAGTTTTTTATTTGTGATCAAATCTCTCCACTGAGTTTCATAGTGTATTACATAATTATTAAAAATTATTTTCAATTAAATTCAGGTATATAAATAGATTTATTTTGCTGTAGAACAATTTTGTACATTTGTGAATCAGTGCTACGATGAGTAATAACTAACTAGAAAGAATTTTGTTTTACAAACCTCAAAATGACGACAATCTTTTTTACCAGTCACTGTTATAATAATATTTCCTCCGTGTTATAAATAACTATTTCATTTGAAAAATCTACATTTTCTGAATTTAAAGCTTATTAAAAGGTGCACTTTCCTTGAAATGGGAACGCTTAAATTGTGATGTTATTTCTTAACAAAAATTGGGTCATTCACATTGAACAGTATCTATATTGAATGAAGAATTGCGCAATGTCCTCCAAGTCACTGTAACTTCAAACGATGACATTCTAATTTCCTTTCTGTAATTTATGACCTTGAAAATAGTACGCGTTTGGCTACTTGGCGGTATTTACTTTGGCGATCAGGCATAACCCTGGCGATTTCATGTTTCTCTGAGGAACTACTTCAACTAACTACGAGAAATACGAGCGCTCACAATTACACAGCTCTCTGACCTATAGACAGCATGTCTATTTTTCGATTTTACGTGAAATATGTAAACTTTCAACCGTTATACGAGAAGAGCCGTCCATTAAAAAAATTCGACTTTCATGAATCTCATTTTATTATAAGAAAAAAATGATTTTGTTTAGTTTTCACACCTGGTCATTTTTCGTTCATTTCAAAGAAAAATTAATTTTTGTTCCTGTCAACGAATTGAGAAACAACTCGATGTGGAAAAAGTTTTGATCGGCGACTGAAATTCGAATAGAAAAAACATTTTTAAGAAAAAAGAAGAAGAAAAAAAAGAAACTTGACTATCACTTAAAAAGTTTTTGAAAAGAAAAAAGGCTAATGGTCTGTGATATGAAAATGATAAACGTGTATTATTTTCGTATGAAATTTTAAGATCTGTGATGGTAAAAGCAAGTAATTATAAAGTTTTGTGTCTTAAATGTTTTAAAGCTGTGATATAACCATTGATGAGTGTTTACCCGGTGAGTTAAGTGATAAATACTCCAAATATTACTTTTAGATTTGTTGTACATTAAAAATATATTACGATTCAAGATATTCATTGAACATTCTGAGCTTTGACAGCCATTGCCATTTGAAAAACTAAATTTGGTCTTCCTAATTTATCATTGTATAACTGAATTTAAATATTGTTGTGATATTCATAAGTATCACTGATACTGTTGCATAGTTTGAAAAGAATATTGTTTCTGAATTGAGATAAGTTCGTCCACATATTATAAATAGGCGAAGAATTAAGCAACAAACAACGATGATGCATCATAAAAAAGAAAGACCCAAACTTTCAGTAACTGCCTTACTTTATGGATCTCATACAGGACTCCCATGGCTACAGTCTCCTGGTGTGCCAAGTGAGTTGAATTTTCTTTGGAAAGCATTTTGTTATTTAAGTGTAAATAATTTGAAACATTTCAAAATTGATATCCCTCAATTTTTTGGGATTGAAATTCATTTCATAAATTCATTCTTTCTTCTTAGAAGATTATTTATTATTTTCAATGTTTTTCTTTTTTCAAATATTTAAAAGTTTATTTTAAAAATCATGGAGCGTATTTTTTTCTGTCCCAAAATTTTTTACTAATAAAAAAAAAAAAAATTGCTTTTTTTTCTTTCTCAAATGTGAATAAGTTTAAATTTTTTCCATTTCATTTTCTTTTGATTTGAAGTACAACAATATTTATGTCATTTCGCGTGATTGTATAAGTACTATCATTATTTTTGTAATAATAGTGTTTACTTATTAAAAAATGTTTTGCTTTATTTTCATTTTTATCCACGTAAATTGGTTTAGTGTGAAAATGATGATAAAGTTAATCTCTAAAATCAATAGCATTTTTTTATTTCATTTTCTACTTGCAATATTACTTTTTAAATAAAATTTGTGATTAATTATTTTAACTACAAACAAAATGGTCGCTGATACGAAATTGTTGCGTATGCCGGTAGTTAGGGGGACTTCCAATGTCAGGGAAAAAATATATATTGTTAAATATCTATCGAAAGTATGGATTTGTATAAAAGTTTTAAAATTGCCGAGTATGAAATTATTTTCAACTGTTATTTTCAATATTGTGGTATTTACAATTTCATATAAAGTACTTCAATAAATTTATTTTGATAAATGTAAAATAAATTTAATTTGTGAAATATTACTACACACATTTTAATTTAATTTCTCTCAAAGTATGGTATCTGGATATTTAACGTTAATGAACTGTACTCAATTGCACTACTTGTGAAATTTTAATATGTTTTACGCAATTCTTGTATATATTTCTCCAGTTATTACAATCTTAAAAATATATTAAATAAGATATGATAATTTTATTTTAAAATTTCAATAATATTTTTTTAAGAATTTCAAATTAAACGTTAAACTAATTAAATAAAACGTTAGCAATAATTTTAAAAAATTTATTATTTATTTCAGAAAATATAATGAATTATATTTTCACAAAAAATGCCCATATAGCCAATCGTAACAACAGTATATTTTAAATTAATACTATATTTTTAACATTGTAAATTAATTTTAATTCATTTAAATAAAAATTTTGATGTATGAAAGTTTTTGTGCCGAAATAGTTAAAGATGATCAGAAACTATCAACATTAACTTAACATTAAATCTTGTGAGCTAACGGATATGTTATAATAAAAACAAGGCTCAGTGGGAAAAAATTATTAATATGTGATATTTGAGTAATAGCATATGCTGGAAAAAAAAAATGTAAATACAAAAATGTCGTTTTGAATACAAGTAAATACACATCGAATATTGACAGTATTATTCCAATTGTATATTTACCAAATATTTATTCAAAATTTCTTCTTGTAGTTCGTATATTTTTCTCATTCCATAGATTAACTAATAAAACTTTATATATTTAGGGGGAAAAGTGTATTATAATAATTTGTACGCATTGGCTATCTTCATAAGAAACTGACTGTCATTGTGAAATGCTACAAATGATAAATATTAACCTAATTATCATATTAATAATTTATGACCGTTAAAGTATTTCGTTAATCTACATAAATGTAAAATACGACAGATCTTGATAAATGACTTTTTATTATAATAAGTCTGATAAGTTAAATATGTATGTTATTCATTATTATTGTATAATTTTTAAAAAAAATACATGCAGAGAATACGAATGTAAAAGTTCACATTCCTATATTCAGATTTTTTTTTTCTTCATCTTCAGCAATTGGTTAAATATCAAATGACTTTTCTGACAAAGTTTCGAACTTTCTGTAGAGGAACAAGACATTTTATTTTGGATCTTCAGAAGATAGTTAGTTGTATGGAAATTATTACTATTTGACTACTGTCATCTTTCTTTTGTATTAGTAGTCGTTTTGAACCATTTTCCCATTTTGACAGTTACATAACGTTTTGGGAAAATTCCCCAAATGTGTATTGGCTCGAAGTGAATTTTGAATGTTTATTGGCTCGAGTCTCGTTATGATTTGTTGTCAAACCGGTGCCGGTAATGTGAAAGCGGTTAGTATTAATTAAAATGTTTCGAAATAAAATAAAAAAAATTTTGAATTTCGTTTTATTTTAAATTTTTTTCCTTTTAGGGTTTTTTGTTCAATAATCTGAAAATGGGGATTTTTAAATCTGAAAATTCTTTTTCATCAGTTAATGCTCTTAATGCATCAGTTAAAGTCTTATGGATTATGTGATAAAATCTTTGTCATTTACTAAAAATTTTAAATAAGCAAAACTTAATTTTACTATTACAAGAAACTTAAGAATCATACACAATTAGTTTTTGAAATTAATTTTGTTTCCTTACTTTAATTATTAATACACAGAATTTATAAACTTTTCCATTTTAAAAGATTTTTTGGAAGAATGTAGGAAAGTTAATATTAATAGAAACCAATTTATTTCAAAAATAATGCGAACGCGATTTCTACTTATTAATAAATAAGTCTCAGTTTTTCTTATTACGCTGTCAGCTTTGTATTTTAAATATGTCATTTTATAAATTTTTTTATAGTATAATATAGACCTTTTATTTCACGGAATTTTTAACGAAAACTCATTTAATGACAAATATGGAATATATATAGATATATACCATTCTAGTTATTATGCATACCGTTTCTCTATCCATTTTATCTTTTAATTTCTAATGAAAATATCAATTGTCAAATTTTGTCTTTATTTTAATAAAAACATATTACTAATCTATTACTTTAACATAATTTAAAGGATAAAAATCAGTAATTAGTCAATTTTTGACTATGCAATTTGTATTAATTACAAGATCAAATTTTGTCGAAATAGTGCTTCATCAGAATAATGCTTATGATACAACAGTGATGAAATAGAATGTTACTCTTAAATTTACTTGTGCATGCATCAATATATAATAATCTAAATATTTTTAATTATTAAAATTATAAAATAAAAATATTTTTTTTTTTTAAATAACAGACTTAGGAATCGTGTTTTAATTTATTTTATTATTTCTTTTCTAAATTTAAAATCCGATAATAAGAAGACTTTTAAAAAAAATTATCAATGAATTACTTACTTTATATTTGTAATTACTTAAAATTAAATACTCTTTCATTATTTTATTTTACCACTTTATTAAAAAATTTCAACAATACATTGTAATTTACTTGTGCAGTACACATTAAGTTTATGTATTCATTTCCATGAAATTTACTATCTTACGTTAAAGAAATGGCCAAAAGCAAGTCGTTTACCACAAAAGGTAATTTGGTCATTCTGTGCATAGGTTTAGCACTGCGTGAGGAATTATCTGACCTTGCGTGCGTCCAAGAGATTATATGCGGTTGTCTGCTGGTTAGTAGGTCGTCGACGTTTAAAAGATTTGTTTCTATCATTTTTCCTGATTTTGACTTCGTTAGTGGGAAGATATAATACTTGCCATTGCATATTTCTGTCAAATTGACTCTATTCTTTATTTGTTGTATTATCGTATTACTTTAATCCTATTTGTGCAATTCTGAGTAAATATAATGTGCTTAATATTTGTTATTTTTAAAAATATTTTGTTTGGAATTAAAATGAAAATTCAGTTTTTAATATGCATAATACGAAATGACGAGGGCATTTAAAATTGAATTTCATGTTTGCTTAATTGAGTTTAGCGTTATTATTTTATAAATATGCATTTTTTTATTCTAAATATGATACATTACATTTCACAATATTTTTTAATTTATTGCCGATAATTTTTTTACTCTAAAATATATTTGACAATCGTAGTTCAGTGCTTCAAATTCATCCTCTATTTGATTTTTGAAAATATGTATTTGATTTTTAATTTATTTTTCGTTTAGTAATTGAATATTTATAAGTTATGTTTTGGTTTTAAATAGGTTTAGACATGCTATTAAAAAGAAATATTTTTTTTTTTTCAATATACAAATGTTTTGGGCGTTTTTGCGTTTTTAATTTCAAAATACTATTTTCAGATGCACAAAATATTATTCAATATATTATTCAAATACCATTCAAAATATTAATTAATGATTATTAATGAGAAAACAATATATAAATGAATTTACTCTATATATTGTTATTGGGAAACATAATATAGACGAAAGTTCTATTAATATAAAATCCAACTTTATAAGGAATTTCTGCTTTGTCTCTTAAATTTTTACCCCACATTTATGTTCTGAGATGTTGTGCAAGCTTTTTGGCAATAGTCGTAGCACGTGGAGGAGGTTTGATTTTGGTTAACGTTAGTTTCTCAACCTTCTGAATAATTACGTCTAATATTAATGTCAGACATACATTTTCTTCTTTTGTAAAGATATGCATAGAATACTTTAACTAATGTTACTGATGCATAAATAATGATTTTATGCAAACGATATTTTAGTATGCAAAACTAAAAGGAAATAAGCATTGAAAAATATTTCTTTGTTGTGCAATTTTAGTTTCTTAATCTCTTTTGTTTTTCTTACTTAGAAGTGAATGAGTACTTTTATATGGTTAACTTAACTTTCATTTCCCATACCATTTTCACTTTTAATAGAACTAAAACCTACGTGTTACGAATAATAATGCCTCATTCTATGACGTAATACCGTTTATGTTTCTGGACAAGTGAACCCAGTGTCAAGTATATCAACCTACCTACCTACTTTTCGCAGTTCCGTTGGTGAACATGGAATCAAACCCTGACATTGACTTTCTCGATTCCGCTGCAGCGTGGAATACATTATTGTTAGCGATGTCGTAAATCTTCCCTTCAAACAAAGCTCCATTCCAAACAAAGAAGAATGAAATCAGTAAAATAGAAAAATATTCGAGCGTAGTTGTTATGTGACAATGTCCGCCAGTAACCGTTGCGTAAGATGATGTTGCTCGATGCGTCCAATCCTGTAGGTTGACCTTGAGACATAGCAGAAAACCTTTTTTTTTTTTTTCCACCGTAGAGTGTAGGTGAAAACCAACGCATGTTTTCCTTTATTTTTGCTTTGTACAACTTTTTTTTTTTTTTTTTTTTTAAATAGAGATTTTGCACTGTTGCGTGGGTAGATCTATTCTCTCAAGCATTTAACAAAACGAAATGATGAGGTATGTTGTAAGGACTTCACGTTGATACATATTTACGTACTCGGGAAATTCCATCTAACGTTTTACTAAAATTTTAAAAAAAAAAGGTTAATTTTGCATTTACCACAAAAAAGTTCAAATTTTCACGCTAAATTTTCTAAAAAACTCAAAATAGCTCAAAGTTTTATTTTCACTTCATACTATTTATAATTCACTAGAAAATTTCAGTGTTTTGTAAATTTGTTAGGTTCTTTCTTATGCACAAAAAAAAATTGTGGATATTCACCAAGGAATGCTTGATGACAGATAGAGTTTATTTATAGATAAGGAAATAATTAATTAAGTAATCTTAACAAATTTACATTTAATTAAGTAAGTAATTGTGAATTTGGTAAGATTCTTCCTTATGCTAAAAATAATAATAATAAACTGTGGATATTCACTAAGGAAAAGTTTCATGAGAGATATAGTTTATTTATTGATAAGGGATTAGTTAATTATCGTTAATTATTAATAACATATATATCCTACAAAATTTTATATTTTCTTCTGCATATGTAACTCATATCATGTGCTTCGCGTATAGTCAGAATTATTTTAACTTTTTTAACATCCATTAATCGAAATATAGGTGGAAATAAAGCTGCAATTATCAATAATGAACAATTTGTGTAACAATAATATTGATACTTGTATTAATTACTATTAAAGTTTATATTAACTGATATTAATGTAATAAAAACTAAAGATTCATAAATTATTTTTAAATATTTGTTCGAATAAATTAATTACTAATTTGAAAATTTTCATTCTGTGTTCTTAAAGCGATATTGATATCATAAATAATATCTCCTAGCAGGGTTTCCTAAACTTTTCAAAGTCAGCTTTTCAAAAGACTACTGTTTATAAAACAATAATAAAAGAAAGAAAGCTTAAAAATACAATTGAATTTTCTTTTTATTATGTATGTCAATTAAATTTTGGGGACCCAACTGAAAGTCAGCTCATACTTTGGGAACTCTTGTCCATACAAAAACTGATGTTAGAAGAATATATATAAATATTAATTACCATTTTTTAAGTATTTGTGCATTATGTACTGATATTTAATTTTAATTTAGTAAAAGATACTGGTATGTAAATGTCATCAATAATTTTTTTTTCTTTGTGTTTTCCTTCGTTAGAAAAATTACTTAATCTTCTCTTCAACTTAATGAAATGTAAAATTTACAAAATATTAAAATTGTCTTACTTGTGTTAAAAATATTGTTAATATAACGAAGAATACGCCATTTGTTGGAGATTTTTTTTTTTTTTTTTTTTTTTGTATTTAAATGTTATATATAAGAGACGTTTTTAATAAATTGCATTATTATTAGCAATTTTCACCTTCAGAAATCATCGCTTCGTTTATGACACTTATTTTTTTTTATGGCCCACATAACATGATTAGCCTAAATTCACTGTCTGGTATATTTCAAAATGAGGCAAGTGTAATGAAGCACTAAATCTACGTGGAAACGATTTTGTTGGAAGATAAGATATGCAACTCAACTCAATTCGATTCATTTGAAATCTTCTGCTAGCCAATCACCTATTTCCTTTATTCCTTATTATTATTTTTATTTATTTATTCTTAAAATTTATCCTCAGCATCACTTATGATTGACAAACTATTCCCGCAACAGTTATTTTTTTATTGGCAGTAGTTTCTTTCTATGCTCTTTCCACTTCATTTAACTCTTGTCCTGTGTTCATTTTGTTTGTTGTTAATTTTTATATATATTATCCCTGAGGTCTTAATTGAATGTGTTGCAAAAATTCTGTGTTGATGCTCATTTTTTAAAGAAAAGTATTTCACTCTAAGTCTAAAAACTGTTTACGCATGAATTATCGAATTAAAAAGGTAAGATGAAGAAATAGTTATTTTCGAAAGGGGATGGTGTTTTCATTGTTATTTTCGAAAGCGGGTGGTGGTGCTTTTATTATTGATTAATATTTTCAGAGAAAGAAAATAATAATAAAAAAGAGAGAGAGATTAACTCATCCAAAGTTAAATATTTTTAAAAAAATTATGCACTGATATGATTTAAAATTATTTATAAATAGAATTTCCAGACTTATTTTTTATTTTTCTGTTGAACAGCGGGCCACGAGTTATATAACCACAACTATATCTATAACCACTATAATAGATATCCACGATTATATCTATAATCACTATAATATATAACCACGATTATATCTATAACCACGACTATATCTATAACCACTATAATAGATAACCACGATTATATCTATAATCACTATAATAGATATCCACGATTATATCTATAATCACTATAATATATAACCACGATTATATCTATAACCACGACTATATCTATAACCACTATAATAGATAACCACGATTATATCTATAATCACTATAATATATAACCACGATTATATCTATAACCACGACTAAGTTGATTTATGGGCAATGTTTGAGGGAGATTTTATCTTTGGGACTTTTTGAGGGTAGCTATTGCACATTTGCATGTCGTATGAGAGAAAATCTTGAAAACTCCCCGATAGGCAGCCTAACCTGATTGGCGATGCAAGATGCATATACACGTCATCGCATCTGCGCGTTTCTAAAAGCAGTGATCGCAACGGATGCACCAATGAGTTTTCTTGCCGCTATCTACGTACGTCACGATTTGGGCAGACATGCTAATTGAGAATGTTTTTAAATTTAAGTAAATAACTTGTTTTCCGCCCCCTCCCCAGCTGTCATAAAGAACCGTAATATTTGAAATTGTTGTAATATTATTTGTAAATTGTTATAATTTGCATTCTATGTACATTTCTTTTGTTTATCTAATTTAAAGCTGTAAAAACATTATAACGTGTACATAAGAGTTTACGTATATTAATGTGTATTTAAGTATATTAATATTTTTATTATGTTTTATAATAATTATATTTAATAATATTTTTATTACGTGTATATAAGAGTTCAATGAAATAAAAAGTAAACAAAAATTGAGTTAAAAAAGAACAAAGTTATTGTTTGGGCTTGAAAGCATTTTAAATTTGGAAGCTGTATGCCATTTTACAGGAAAGTATAAATTAGCTAATGCTAATAATGTAATGAATTCAAAAGTATTTTAACAATTTAAGTAAATTAATAAATGAACAAAAAATAAAGTAGTATGGTAAAATATAATAGTAATAGTATATATGTGTAAAATAATACGGCATGAATTATATTGATTTGAATTATCCAGTTTAACTTAACAAAATGTAAAATTTAAGGGATAACCATTTAATTTCTGAGGGACTCAGTGATTGATAAAACTATTTTAAATAATAGAAGAAAAAAAAAAAAGAACAGTTCTTTAAACATTAATTTAAATGTAAGCGATTTCTGTTGTTATTACCTAAAAACTTTTTTGAAGGAAAAATTATATTGAAAAAATTCATGATGCTTGAGATATAATTTGTAATTAATTTCGATTTGAGACTTAATGAAAATAAAATAATAAGCTACTACTATTTTTATTTAGTATTTCTAAAAGTTTTTTTTTTTTATCCGTACCCGTTTCTGGGTGGGTAACTTCTCTAAACCTGATTTTTGGTTTTTGTCTAAACAAATGTTGATGTCTTCTTCTGTGAAATCAGCAGTTAGAATCAGCTGCACTTCCTAGAATACAATGCACTGACTTGATGTAGAAATAAATGCCGCTACATCATTCTGTCCTTGTCGGGTACATTACTGTGCTTACACCACCTGCTAACAGCCAATTCAAAAAACAAAACTAAAATTGAAGTTAAAAAATGACTCACTTCAAAACCAACTTTAGCTCAAAACGGAGCACTACAAAGTTAAACGACCCAAACGGTGGTAACGTATCTGTTGCCATAGCAACCAATGAGGAGGACTGACCTACTTTTCCATTCCAAGGTCACTATACTTTAATTCTTTTTTTCTTGCATTGGCTCGAAGCTTACTTTCTTTTAGCTCTATAAAAGACGACGAATTCTAAAATTATCTACCGTTTTAACAACATGTAAGTTTTACTTTTCATTTCATTCTGTACGACTGCAGAAGCATTTGACCTTAGGTTTTCATGTCGTTGAACGTAAACAGATAAAAGTAAAATAGGAGATACAGTTATAGTTATGTTTTGTTTTTCCGTCAGTAAACTTTTAAAACTATTGAATTTTGTTTAAACTTTTGAAATTGTGTAATTCTGAAACTTTTGTCGTGGTAAAGTTTTATTATAAATAACGCAGAATTAAAAATGTAAATTAATGCCTCAAAATATTCAAAAATGTAAGATTGTAAGAATTTTCATAGTATATTGCAATAAGTGTGCTGTATTGTATTCCATAATTAACAGTCATAGTAATTAGTTGAAAAACAACAACTTTATTTCATTTCTCTTGGCTAAGATTATAATTCATTAAAATGAAGTGTACTGTTTTGTTTTGTTATACATGCAAGTGCAAAGAACATTTCTGTCTAAAATTTAATTTTTTTTATAAAAAGTATTAATTTACCAATGCAAGTTATGATACATCATATATTAAACGATTTTCATAAAGAAAAAGTCTGTGATATTAAAAAAATTTTACCAATTTAAAATATTTATTACTTTTTATCATATTTTGATTTGTGTTATAGTATATATCTCAAATTAAAAAAATTGTAAAACTAAATTAAGTTTTTTATATTTTTCCGTGAGATTTTGCAGTGAATAATAGTAACATATCTGCTTGAAACTTCTGCTTGGTGACGAAAAAACGATATACAGATAACATTTATTTCTTATTTCTTATCTACATATATAACATTTATATTTAAATGATTTACATATATATTTAAATTGTTTCAGAATAAATAAATTTAAAAAATTAAAATTAGAAAGTGTTATGAATAAATCGTTTCATTTTCTTGAAGTGCAAATTATGTATTTTTAGTCTTAAATTTTATGAAATAAATGGCTCTTAATAACTTAGATTTCCATTTTTATAAATTTATTTATATTATAAATTTGTATCTAGATTTTGAAAAACTCATTTAAAAACTAAACTTGTAGAAGTTTTCAATATTTATATTCAAACTAAAGATATGGTAGAATTTTTTTCTTCCAATCTTGTTGAGAATTTCCTTTTGAACAATAGTAACACCACACCTATATTATGTCATTTATTTATTTGCTTTTAGTTTCCGTTCTTTCACACTTATGTAATTCATTTCAAGCTAAAAGATTATGTCTTTGTTATGACATTTAAAAAATTATTATTATTTACAGCAAGTTTCTATTATTAATTTTGAAACTGAAGCTGTTTATCCGTTTTGTTTTGAAAAATAATTAGAACATGTCTTTCCTTTTCCTCTATTTATAAATAATAGTTTGTAATTTGCTATTTTAAAAAAGAAAGCGTTATTTTACTTGTGATAGTTATTCCTAATATTAGACTCGTAGGTATCTAAACTATAAATTTGATACTTTCTTTTAAATATCCTAACTTAGCTTTTTTCTGAAAAATGTTAATTCTAAAGGAAGTTTTAAAAAAATATGTAACATTTCGTCATTTGTGTATTGGAGATTTATATATGTCTGTAATCATACTTAATATTTCTATTCATATACCCTTACTCTTATTTAGCTGGGAATGCAGAAAAACGTAAATTAAAATGAACTGGATGTTGTAAATTTGTTTGGCAATTTGATGATAGATAAAAAAAAATATTTGTTTTTCTCAAAAGTACAACTTTATAAAATTAAATTGTTTTACCGTAAATAATTGTTTACGTTATGATGTTTCCAAGACATATCTCAAAACTTATTTTAGAAGAGCGCATATTTGTGTCTGAATAAAAAATATATGTTGTACTAATAAAAGGTTTTTAATTTTCTTATTACAAGAAACATACGAGTCCTGCTGTGTTCTTTATTTATTTTTTTTTTCATTGGTGCAGGAGAGAATTACTAAACAGCTAAGCAATAATACATGTTGGAAATATAAAAAATCATATTAAATTATTCCTGATTAGAGATCAAATATTAATTTCATATGCATATTAAATAGTGATACTCAATGTGTATTCCTAAATTTGTTACAACGTAAATCAATATCAGCATATATCATTACAATATAAAAGCCGATTTAAAATCTATAAAAAAAGTATAACATGTATTATTCTTTTTTATTCTTTATCCAGGTAAAAATAAAATTAGTTAATTAAAGCTTTTAGTGATGTTTCTAATTCATGGTTAATAAAATGCTAAAACTTGTAGTGAAATTATTTAAAGTGCCAATTATTAATAATTAAACCAATTTAGAAAATTATAATTTTAATAAATGTTGCAAATACATCTGTTTATCGTTAACCATTTATTTAAGGAAATTAAGAACATTAAACATTAAGGACATTACAAACTAGGATAATAAATAATAATGATTAATGCTATTATTAATAAATAATAATATAATAAACTTAGGACATTGTGAACAAATATGAAATTTATCTGTAAAAATAATAAGTTCAATAGTTATAAATTGCATATCATTTCATGCAGAATTTTTGTTAATGCAAGACAAATAAGGCATAATATACTTATAGTCTACGAATTTCTTTTCTAAAAATTCTATAAATTTCATTTAAATAATTAAATGTAATAATATAATTTAAATTCTATATTCAATATTAATAAGTATTTCTAAATACAATTTCGTATTTTTTGCAAGGTCCACTATGACATGAAATTCGTTGATAAAACATGCTTACCAATGCAAATAGTTTTGTGAGAAATCAGATCTTTCTTTTTACCGATGATTTATAGAACCTATAAATAAAATTAAAGAACTTTATTAACCCGGTTTGCATTTATTTATTTAATCCTAGCTTCTTAAACCTAGGAACACTAGTATATTTATTGAGTTATATACACTATGACATGAAATTCGTTGATAAAACATGTTTATT
Organism: Caerostris extrusa; assembly: GCA_021605095.1. Classification (NCBI taxonomy): domain Eukaryota; kingdom Metazoa; phylum Arthropoda; class Arachnida; order Araneae; family Araneidae; genus Caerostris; species Caerostris extrusa. The sequence goes on from BPLR01002848.1 coordinate 40,372, forward strand.
AAAGCAAATAGTTTTGTGAGAAATCAGTTCTTTCTTTTTTACCGATGACTTATAGAAGCTATAAATAAAATTAAAGAACTTTATTAACCCGGTTTGCATTTATTTATTTAACCCTAGCTTTTAAACCTAGGGACGCTAGTATATTTATTGAGTTAAATACAGACATGAAATTCGTTGATAAAACATCTTTACCAAAGCAAATAGTTTCGTGAGAAATCAGTTCTTTCTTTTTTACCGATGACTTATAGAACCTATAAATAAAATTAAAGAACTTTATTAACCCGGTGTGCATTTATTTATTTAATGCTAGCTTCTTAAACCTAGGGACACTAGTATATTTATTGAATTATATACACTATGACATGAAATTCGTTGATAAAACATGTTTATTAAAGCAAATAGTTTTGTGTAAAATCAGTTCTTTTTCTTTTTTACCGATGACTTATAGAACCTATAAATAAAATTAAAGAACTTTATTAACCCCGTTTGCGTTTATTTATTTAATGCTAGATTCTTAAACCTAGGGACACTGGTATATTTATTGAGTTCTTTTCTAAAGTGCGAGTCACGTATCCAGAAATATCACCTGCTGACGCATTTTCTTCCTGACGAACAGTTTGCATTTGTTTAACAGTTAGAGCCAAATATCTATAGGGAGGCGAAATAATAATAAAAAGGAATCTTTGTTTCATGATGATCTTTGTTTATATTCATACTATTTAATACATAGTTATAATAGTTTATTTCAAAATATAAATAATTTAATTATTCATATAACACTCTAATCGTAGCCATATCAAAGAATTAATTAAATACTAAAAATTGCTGAAAATGTTATTATTTCTATATTTAAAAATAAAAGGTGAATCGCTAAAAATTAAGAAAGAAAAGAAATATTTTTTTGCATGAACATTTATCTTTCAAATCCAAAAAAACTTTTATATATTATTTTTGTTCTATGATAGTTAATTTGCCTAAAGAGTAATGCACATTCTTTTTAAATCTCTATTATCAAAACTCATTTCATTATTAGACGATTTATTTGCATGCAATAAAATTATTATGCAAAAAAATACCGCATATTTCTGAATATAAGCCGAAAGTACGTTTTTATTTCAAAAAAATTTACCAAAGTTCAAAACCAGTATATAAGCCGAAATGAAAAAGAAAAATTATTTTGAAGTTTAGCATTTAGGATGTTCTATTATTATTTCTGGCGTACATTTTGGTACTTTTCTGTTAGCCGGGCCAAATTCCGCCCAACAACAGATTTGGCGACGATGCAACAAACCAGCAAAATAAACAATTTCAAAAATGAAACAACTCATTTTTATCAAACCAATAACTCATAACTCATTAACACATTTTTTTGCAAGACTAGCTGATTAGTATGAAAGTTGACCGCCTTACTTTAGCTTTAAAAAAGTTTTAAAATCCCTCGTCTTGTACAAGGCAATATATGGTATATTCATTAAACAGTAGTATCAACTTTATTTTTTAAGATCTTGAATTTTTATTGCTTTAAAATAAAAAAGACTTTTCCCTCTAAAATCACTCATAATTAAAATCACCACTCTTTATTTAATTTTGGTGTCATATGACAAGCCCTAACACCTCATCTTATGTACTACTCAAAATTTAAACACCGATTCAGAGTTAAAATATGGGACTCAAAGTGTAGTTTTTAAGTAGCAAAAGTAAGCTTGTCGCTATGCTTTAGCCCTTATAATCTGTAAGTGATAAATAATAGAATATGGTTAGCATAAAGAGTTGTGAAAAACGTAGACGAGATCATAACCAACTTAATGCGACCATATTTTTTGATACATTTATGCATAAATAGAAAAAAAAAAATGGTAATGATTTTCCCCAGCTTTCTCCATTGACTTTTGTATTATATTCGCAAATTTTAAAAATAGTAAATAAAAAATTAAAAATTAGAGTAAAATAGTGGGATAAAATTGAAGTAAAATATTCATTTTATTCAAAACTACTTTCATTATTAAAAGAATTTTCGATAATTTTGTTCTTTCCAATTTGTCTGAAATAAATCTTCAGCTTTGAAACTAAGTTTACCTATTTTGGAAGGAAAAATCATATCGATTTTCAACGAGTATTATACTAACTATAATAAGTATTAACGTCAGCAGATTAACAGAAAAAATACGACGAAAGTTGACTAGCTAGCAGAAGATATTTTCACCGGTAGGTCCGATGACCTGAATACATTGACCTAGTTTTATTAACTACTGTTATCGATCTTCTTTACCTCGTTTTCTTCTTTGTTTACCAACTTTTCGGTTTCCTAGTCTGGTGGTTTCAACAATTAAATAACGAAAAGGATACGGTTCATTGTTTTTTAAGTTATTCTAATCTTGCGTATTAAATGTCTTTACTTTATGGTTCAAATAAAAATAAAAACTTTGTAAATTGATACAAGATTTTATTTAGTTTATTTTACTTCCATTTATATTACACAAACTTTATTTTGTATTATTTATACATGAAATACATACTTTTTTTATTAATTTTACAACTCCTATTTTAGGTGTATTTAAAGGTGCTAGATGGTCGTATATTTAAATTCAAATAAACCTTTTATACATAAGATGGAGCAGATACGGTAATTATTGATGGAAAAGATTAAAAATGATTATCAATTCGGGGATTAGAAAAATAAAAGTGTTAATTTGATAGCTTTAAAGAATTGGACGAAGATGTTCTTAGACTAATCTTCGATAACCCTCCGCTGTGTTTATATATATATATATAATATGGAACAGATGAACAAAAAAAAAAAGATATTAAAATTGCTGCCCTGGATAGATAGCGCCTTGGATTTGCGAACCGAGGGTGTTTGATTTGAAACTCGACGAGTGATACCGAACCGAAAGCTTATGTTTATTCCGAGGTGGGCACGCTAAATCTGTAGGTCGCAATACCTTTCCAATTGCCTGGACGGAGGAGGGTGCGAACCCCTGTGTGTTACTCTTGTAGGTGTTTTTTCAGAATTGCAGTGGCATAAGGTGGGTACAGTGTTGAAGGCCTTAGGTGACGCAGCCTGAAAACGCTAAATCTGCTACATCTTTGCCTTCGAATGACTTAGTCTATGTCCCTGGCATTTGGTTTGGTTTGCCACTCTACAGTCATTTTTTTTACAGTTTGGGCTAAATAGACTGGGACCTACATTTTAACGTGGATTCCGAACCACTAACAAGATTCAAAACTGAAGCCTGTGGTACAAAAGTCCAGGACGCTAGCCAATTGGCCATCAGACCGCCCCTGGAATTTGAGAACAACAAAATAAATAATAAATAAAATAAAAATAAATTAATAAAAAATTAATCAATCTAAAAATAAATTAATAAATAAAATAAAAATAAAAAAGCAGCTCAATCATGCATGCGTTTTTTTCTATAATCTCAAATCTAGTATATTTTCGTTTGCAATTTTTCCGCAAATAGCATTTTTTTTCATAAGCTACCAGCGAAATTCACGTATATTGCGTAAAGAAACATTTCCTACGCTCATATTAAAATCCTAATTAACTCAGTGGCTTTTTCTCGGGATCAAACGGAACTTGTTACCATTAATTGCGTAATTCCCCCTTTCTTTACAAAAAGCACTGGGAGCTCTGTTATTGTGCATTGTTTTTTAAGAGACATGCAGAAAAAGAAATCTATGTGGCCTTGATGGAAACATGACTGTAGGATTTTAGTAGGAGGGGTTTGGCATGTTCCCAGAGCGATCCGTGTTTTTGACCTGCACCATATGCAGACGATCTTAAAAATGCAATGTGTTCCTTCAGCCCTCCTCAGTGACCTTGAATTGTCACCCTAAGAGCAATATAAAAAGAATGGAGTTGGATTTCTCATCCGAGCCCAAAAGAATGCCATAATTTTTACTTATCGCCCTTTTTAATGTTTGTTTTGGTTTTTCCTCTAACAGAGTTACATTCAACTTGCGTTTAAATCTGGGATGATTTACGTGGTTACTTGGTGAACATAGTATAACGACCTGATCAAGATTTTTCATAATTAAAAACACTTAATTCATCTTGATTTCTATTTAGAATTTAAATGAAAATTTCTTTAGATTATTTTTTTTTATAGATCTCACTTTTAAAAAATGAATTTATCCAGATTAACTTATTTAGTAACTTAACCACAAAAAAATTAGATTAGTTGTTATATTCTAAATTTATTTTGCGCATTTGAAAATTAGAAAAAAAAAAAATAGCATTTATTTTATGTATTTTTAATTTATTTGGATCACATCTAATGAATAAACAATTTCTAATACTATTTCAAAAATTGTTGAAGCAGAATTTTTTAATAATATGTACACTTTTTTTAAAGAAAAATTAGCCTGCTACATTGCCTAGCGCTCGGCGTTCTGTAACTATAAGAGTGCATTTCCATTGGCAACGCGACGTCAACTGTGACGCAGGATTAGTCAAAGGCTAACCTAGGTTAAAGTTAGTAATCTGATTAGTCAAAGTTGACGTCGCAGTGGAAATGCACCCTAGATTAGCTGCATCAGCCATATGTAATACATCCATTTTGCATAGTTATTCATGATAGAATAAAAGTGATTCTGTAAAATTTTCATATGTACAATCTAAATTCGAATATGTCTAATGAAAAATAGGAACAATTTACAGAAAATAAATATAATTATTTTTATAATAATATTTATTTCCCTTAATTTTTTGACTGAAAGAACACTAGAATAATTTCAAATATTTTGTTAAGATTTATCACATATTCCTGCTGCTTATTTCACGTCAAGCAATTTTAGTTTCATCTAAAAGCACAATTTCCCCTGTTCGGCTTTCATTCGTTGATATGTTTGTTGTCATTCACCAATTTAAAAATAACACTGCATTTCTGTACACACATTAATGTTTTTATACACGAATAACGGAATTTTAAAACCTAACACTGATACAACATACCTGTTTTATAAAATATTGTTCTTTGAAAATGAATTAAAATTTTAATCAATTTCTATTACTGTCAGCAAAATAAAAGAGAACACTATTTGTAAAAGGTGACAAATACAAAAAATATTGCACAGTAATTTTAGCCCAGTAGTTTAAATTAAAAATATTTTAGATGTTTTGATTAAAATCTGTTTATACTAAGCTGCAAAATTTTTCAATAAGAAAAATTTTGCTATATCTAGCGATATTCATTATAAATACAGGCTAGAACTGCACACATGCAGTTGGTAGTTATGTACTCAATATCTTTACTGATAATCTAATTCAGCTTTAATGCAACTTCAGTAGAATTTAATTAGAACGGGTGGGTGGTGCTCCTTACTTTTTATTTAAAAATTATTTTTTTGTTTTGTTTGGTATTTAAAATTTTATTCAGTTATGTATCAACCGAAATTTATTTTGATTAAATGGTTTGGTTTGGTTTTGTAGCTCTACGGTCTTTTTTTTTTTGCACACTTTAAGCTAATTAGTGGTTAGTGGGCCTACCGGTTTAACGTAGATTCGAACCACTAACAAACATCCGTGCCATTTCAGGATTGATTAAATATAGTTGTTGAATATATTTTATGTGAATATGACCTTGGTATTTTATATCATGGTAATCATTGTTTATTTCAGGTCCTACTATTTTGAGCACTACTTCAGCTACAAATGGATCTGGTGGAACTACTGTTACAACAGGAGGTTTGCCGGCTGTGAGTAGCAGTCTTTCACAAAGTGCTTACCCAGGGATTCTACCCACTAATTATACTGCAGTAAGCATAATATTTATTGCTTAAAATGTTTCTTATATGGGTAATTTCAGAAAAATCACACGTCACACGCCTTTACATCTTTATTAGAAATTCCATTCTCCATTGCAACCCGTTGCGTAAAACATGGTAAACAACTTACTAAATTCAAATAATCATTAAAACAGAATGTTTACTGAATATTTTAATTTATGTTTGAACTTATGTTTGAATAAATTAATTAAAAAAATTTAAGAATAGACTTACGATATTGGGAAATTCGAGATGGTTTCACCCTTTTGTCATCAGCAGGTTCTCATTGTTCTTCGTCTTTGAAATGAATTAGTGTGAAATTTCTCAACTATTATGCAATCAAACAAACTATGAAGTAATACAGTGCTTAATTCGTTTTCTGTGCTGTTAGTATCGATAAAAAGATACCAAATCGAGAATGTACATTGAAGAATTACCATAAACAACCTCAGTGGCTTCACAAAAGGAAGGAGGTAATCGATAGCGGCTTCATTATCATTTAAAAGGTTGATATCTTTTTACTTTCATCAGCTTCGGGCTAGAAGCTACATAGAAATATGTTCTCAGCTAAAAATTACCATAGTAAATTTAAAAAAAAAAAAAACTATTTAGGAACTTCAGATCAGAAAATGTCTTCTTTTTTCTGAATTTAATTTCTTCGAAATTGATTTCAATCTTAATAATAGAGTAATTGTAGAATGACATTAATGAAACAAGTCATATTGTAAATATTATCTATTTACATTAACGTCGGACTGCTATGCTTAAAAAAATTACATTCTTAAAAAAATGAGTTAATAAACTTTAGAAATGATTAAAAATATTATAAGATCAATTTTTGTGTTATAATAATACTGCATTTCTATAGTAATAATGTTTAATTTGTCATTTCGCTCCTGTTAGAAAAACAAACTTTCTTTTTGTTCTCCGAAAATAGTATAATCTATGTTCATGTAATTACTTGACAATATTAACATTGAATTGCTAATTTAAATTTTCATATAGCAATATTGCATTTATATAGTAAAAAGCGATGATATAAAAATATATATAATGTTGTTTATAGCTAGAAAAATCATTCAGCATCATTTAAGAATTATTTCAGACGTCCACAGATCTGAAATAATTACTTTAGCTATTTTTTGCTGCTTTATAAAAAAAAAAAAAAAATTTACTGAATTCGGGTTTCATCTTCACCTAATTAAGACGACTTAAATATTGTGAACTGATAGGCATCTTTACCATACTTTCGTTGTCATCTAATCTGTGTGTAAGTTTTTAGGAAAACATGTTTTTCTTCATTTATGACACAAACGTTGATCAGTTTGTTAACCATCAAGAAGGCATCTACCCATAAAACACAACATTAATATACCAAAACAGAGCTAATTTTTTGAGGAAGGAATCTTACCTTTATAATTTTGTCTCTTATCATTGAAAACTTAGGTAATTTAACATCAATGTATAACTTGGTGCATTTCATCATAAAATAAAGCAGCTTAGGAAAAACTTTGAAATGTCCTTCATAATATTTCCATATGAGTTTTCCATTGTGACTAATTATTATAGAAAATAAGTTGATGATTGAACATATTTTCGAATAAATTAGCTATCTCTCTATTCAAAATATCAAAATAATAATGTTAGCAAAACATTTTACTTCAAATTTAATTACTAATAAGGAAAAACGAACTTCAGAAGACAACCATATAATATTATACCATAGATGTATGTGCATGATTATATATTATATTTATAAAATACATAAAAAACATTCTCTGCCGTGAGCTCTAGATCTATCCGTGTAATTCAATGGTTTTTAAACAGTGCAGCAAGAAGCACTGGTGTGTCATGTATTCCAGTATTCCAGAGAAATATGTCATCAGATTTAAAAATAAATGTAGTTGCACTTTCTCTTGTCAGTTTTTCCCTTCAATGATGAGGTTTTCGTGTCTAAGGTACACAGGCACGTCTGTTGCTGATTCACAGCTTTGATAGTAATGAGTTTGGATTTGTAATCATCTTTAAAGTCTTAGGTACTTAACTGTTGTGACTGAACGTCTTGCATCGACAGTCAGTCACCCTGGTTGGAGAGGGTTTACTCCAACATGACTCACAAATACGTGTACTAAAAGTTCCATCCGGATCCATTACTTCTCCCGCTGTAGGGAACAATATTAATTCGCCGAAATGATGTTTCCTATCATGGTGAAATAGCAGATGGATGTATTGATGTGCGAGATGGATGCTTCATTGTTGACAACAATGACCAAAGCCTTTATGTACAAAACAAAAATACCGAAATTCCCTGCCTATAATCTATGACTTTTACGTTAAAAACTTAAGAATGAAAAAAAAAAAAGTGACATCAAATATAAACTGCTTGTTTATATTTTGGAAGTTTGTATTTTATATTTTGGAACAGTCAAATTAACTTTATGAGAGCTTGGATAATGGAAGAGAGACATAGTTTTACGAAAGGATGCGCATCATATACCAATATGTGCAAGTAGATTGCTGTATATAATAAAAAGTGAGGATTGCCTGTAATTGAGTAAATAGTGAGGATTGCCTGTATATAATAAAAAAGTAAATTAAAAATTATATTTATTTGATAGTATTAAAGATTTCATGCGGTTAAATAATAACTTTTATATACATCCAATATTTAAATACACCGCCAAAATAGATATAAACACACCACCAAAAAAGATGTAAACACATGGTCAGACTAATGGTGATCACAATGATAGATGAGTGATAACGACGATTCCTGGCCGGTCCTCATCACGGCTACTTTTTATGCTTACATTTCAACATGGATTTTTTTTTTTTTTTTTTTTTTTTTTTTTGCAATCCTATAAAATACATAATGAATTTTTGAAACAAATATTAGCCAATGGCTGGCGTCGTGATGGCTGTAAAGGTCTATAACGTCATCCACTTTAATGACCGTGAGTAATTTTTTTTCACCTATTCGTTTTCATTTGATCTGTTCATCCTTTCTTATTACCAGACACATATTCAAATCAAATCCTGCCTCTCAAGTTTGTCGAATTTCTGTGTAATAAATGAAAGTACTCAAAAAAAGTAAAAACGAAATAAAATAACACTTAAGATACTCCACAAATACTTATTGCGCATATTTTTAGAAATATTTTGTCATTCAACTTTTACTTTTAATGTTAAATTGATAAAAAAAAAAAAAAAAAAATTCAGACATTAATTATCATTTTATTACAAATATTGTCTGTTAAATGTATTTGTGTTAGTAAAAATTCAAAAATTATACTTTTTTTAGCTATTGTTTAATCACCATAATTTAAAAAAGCGTGAAAATTAAATCATTAGTTGAAACATGTCGGGAGATATAAAGAAAAGATTTTCTTAAAAAATACTGGCTTAAGGATTGATCTAAGGAAATCAAAACGTGACAGAATGAATAAAAATGTCTGAAGATGATTAAAACAGAGATTCCTTTATTCCTGAAATCGCGTCTTTGTAGAAAAATAAAATTACCCCGAAGAACGAAATGATGCAAAGTTACTGAAAACGTCGTTTAATCGGTCATTTTCAACTTTTAATGTTTGTCTATTGGTCAAAAATAACCCGGATCTTTCAGTCACTATTTCTTGTGTTTACTATTTGCCCTATTGGTGGAGAATGAACGATTTGATTTGGCTTGGCTTGTTACTGAGATTTATGCTCACTAACGCTGCTATCTCAATTTATTTAAATCCTATCAAATTATGAAAGACACTGTGTTAATGATCGAAAAATACTTTAAAACCCTAAATTAATTAATCCATGATAGTCTGTCAAATTTGACAAGATTTTGACAGTCAATTTGGATACAAAAATTGTATCCAAAAGCGCTCTGTAACTTGTTTCTTGGGTCTTATTTCGTACAATGGAACAAAATATGTTCCATGATTTCTTGTAAATTACAGAATGGCAGTATTGTATGAAATCTAGAAAGTAGATCTTCTTGCTTTCTACTTGTAGGACGAAGTCGATGGCAAGGTTTAATGCTTTTTAAATGAATAAATTCTTGAACGTATTTTCTGCTTACCTATTGATCTGTTGTATTTAGCAGTGGTTTTTTTTTCCCCCTTTCTTTTTTGTTGTTGAAATATAAGATTCTCTGAAGGTATCCAGTGAAACTGAAACATGATGATATCCTACTGATTTTGCTAGAAAGTCAGCTAGTTCATTCTCTGTAATTACTCTAGAATCCAAATAAATAAAATTGTTAAAGTGATGTTTAAGTTGACTACCGAGTAGTTTTATGACGCGATTGAATTGAAAGTTGCATTTCTTTTAAAGCTTGAAGAATAGAAAGACATGTGAGATGATATAATTGTGAGCTGAAAGAACATATGACGAACTGGTTTAAAATCAGTGTAAAGGCTTCATCTGTGAAAATGCTATTTGTTATTAGAAATATGTCCTGACTCTTTGGAAACAATATTTCTGAAGCCAAGATAACCATGTCTTTCCAGTGTTAATTTTTATGTTGTTCAAAAAGGTGTTTAAGCTCATTGTGGGTAGTAACTATTTGTTTTGAAAGAGTAGTTCATCAAGCTGAAAAATAATTTTCTAGTTCTGGCTAACTAGTAGTAAATCGGAAAATTAATTAGATACACCTTTTTCGTGTTTCTCAAATAATGCAGATAATATACTTAATCTTCAAAAGTAAAGGAATACTGATTTATAAATAATTACTAATTAGAAGTTTTTGATATTTCTGGGAGGTCTGCAGTTTAAGGTTCTGTTTGTTTTATGGCGAATTTCTCCCTTCCCCCTCCATTTTTCTGCTGTTTGCGCCAAGTCTCTCCCTAAATAAACAGAATGGCCGCTGCGGCTATAGTTTACATTTAACTATAACAGGCATTTTATATGCTGTTTGTGTCGAAATGAAAAAAAAAAAAAAAAAATCAAAAATTTAATGATATATGACGTTTTTTTTTTTTTTTTTCCTTTTTTTTCTTCTATTTTTTTAAAACAATTATTGCTTTTGCTGATAAATATTATATAATCAGCATCGCCTTAGTTTTGGCGATCTCGCTTCTCCATCGCTTGGTTTGTCCTGGGCTTTACGATACTAGCACTCGCTCTGGCTCGCCGCTACGCTTATCGTAAAGCAGCGGACCTTTTGCTAACATCACACCAACTCTCCTGAAAGGCCTGTGCTCCACACGCGTAGTGCATTACACACAATAGCTAATCCAGAGGTGAAAGCAGAGACGCCGAACCCATTGCTCAACAACGTCTTTGTTATCACTCCCCTCGTCTATGAAGAGGCCTCCTGGATCAAGTCGTTAAAACAATTTCAAGGGAAGTCTTAATATACTAATACTTGAAAAATAATCCATTTTCCACACTATGCTTAAGCACTGCATTCATACCCAATTTATAAAAATAAAAATAATTTAAAGGGCCATTTATCTACTCTACCGTCTGAACACACAACGTCCAACTCACCTGCCGTTCGTTGATCTTTACGCAGACGTATGAAATGATTAAAGAAAACATAGACAACACAGTTTTAAATTTCAAAAGTTTAAGAAGCTTCAAATATGTCATTAAATAATGATAACACACAGCAATCCGTTAAACAGCCCAAAAGTAACGGTTTCAACAAGACCTTAACCAGATAAGTACAAGAAGAGTACGAGCACACTGGTCATGAAGAGGAACAGATATGATATCAATCATAAAAAAAAAAAGTAAGGTTAACAAATTTAAAAAAAAAAGGTACAAGGTTAACAAAAAAAAAAAACACCCAAACAGATGTACAAATATGATAATTAAACACGAACAGAGGGAGCAATTATGCTATCAGTCATAAAAAAACGAGGTTACTATAAAAACACTGAGTGGAAAAAGATTATCACCCTTTGGCGTAGAAAAGAGATTTGGCGACATCAGAACCCTAAAATGCATAATCCCTGTATTTCTAATTTCAATCGCATAATTTTGTCTATTTGAGATGTTTTAAACATAGCTTTTTCTTCTTTTTTTTTTTTTTTTCCTGTAGCCACAATCTCCACGATATCCCCCAAATCATCCATTAAGCGGTTCTAAACATCTATGTTCCATTTGTGGTGATAGAGCATCTGGTAAACATTATGGTGTATACAGGTATGATTTAATAATAAACTATAGTATTTTATTCATAAATATTTTTGATTAAATAACAAATTAAAGTATAAAAATCTAGTCTTATATATAACAAATTTTAGTGATTCATCAAAGAATACTTTAACAACCTTCATTATTTTTAACTGTATATCACACATTATTTTTTTTTTCTCTTTCACAAAACTAAATGAATAAAATTTTATATAAAATCGAAAAAAAGTTGTGAAATAAAAAATGAACTTTTAAACAGCTAATATGATTACCGATTTTTTCTGTAAATTGTGATTTATTTGAATGGTAAATTAAACTAACAATTACTTTAGTTTCAAAACAACTCAGACGGTTCCACATTATTATTCAAATTTGAACATTTTGTTGGTTATTTTTTACTTGTTTCAATGTTAAATATCGTTAGCACATCAAATCCTGACATAAATTTTCAAAATGAATCAAATACAACAAACTTGCACGGTACTACATTTTAGTAAAAACATGAAAAATTAAATTTCTTTTGTAAAAGAATTTTTAGAGTATCAAATGTTTATAATTGATGCACTGAAACAGCAAAAAGAATTCTTTTAGATGCAAAGTTTTCAGAAGGTTAATTCAAGTTTTCGATTAGAAATGTATAAAAATTTATTCTCAAAACCCACTGTGCATGTAAAATCTCTAATATAAATTTATAAAAGCTATTTCTTTCACAAAACAAATTGTTAAAATATAAATATGGGTAGATTATTGTAACAATTAATTTCCAGTTATAGAAATATTAAATTAAAAATATTGTCTATGTTTATTCATTGAAATAATTGTTTTTCTGTCATTTTATTGTTTTTATTATTATTACAAAAAATTTATAAGGATTTGATTCAAAATATTCCCTTTAACAGATAACATTTCATTTATTAGTATTGCATGATAAAAGAGAATTTATCATCTAGTGTTGAAAAGTTTTTAAAAAAATGCGGTAACACTTTCCTGTTATTTTAATCTCTTAAAATTCTAAATTTATTTAATAAATACTCCCTGAATCGATTTTTCAAAAACTACATTTTTTTTTTTTTTTTTACAATAAATAAAAAGTAGCACATATATATTCTGAGTTATAATTTTTTTTTTTTTTTTTTTCTTTTGTAAAAAGTTTCACGTATAGCTTATTATTATATTAGTTTTGTTATACATTTTCTTTTTACATATTATGTGAAACATAATTTGAAAATATTTTCAGTAAAATTAGATATGAGTTAAATGTAATGTTTGTTAAATACATGTGTTTTCGAATATTGTAATCTCGAACAGTAACAACTTTTTTTTTAAAGAAATGTTATGGTTTTTAAAAATAATACTCAATTTGTTGGATTAAAATAAATTTGCTACCTCTTTAAAGTGGATTAATTGAATTCTACTTTTAATGATTCTTCATTTCCTCCGTTTCCCTCAGTTGTGAAGGCTGCAAAGGATTTTTCAAAAGAACTGTACGCAAAGATCTATCCTATGCTTGTCGAGAAGATCGAAATTGCATTATTGATAAAAGACAAAGAAATCGTTGTCAATATTGTCGATATCAAAAATGTCTTGCTATGGGAATGAAGCGGAAGGTTAGTATCTATCTTAAAATGAATATAATTATTATGCATTACTTAAAGGAAAATATTTATGAGTAGCTTCATCTTAATATTAATATATAGTGTGATAAAAATATTTTTATCTCTACATTTTATACAAATAAATAATTTTTTCATTTTTTTCTTTAAATGTAAATTATGTGAGCTATTTCAACTTATAAGATTGCTTTTATGCATATAATCTGCAATTTAAATAGATGGATAAATAAAATATTAAAGTAAATCAATTTTTTTATTTCAAAATTGGGAATTTTTTTAAAAAAAAAAAAACTTAAAGTATTTGAATTCTAATAATTAATATAGGTATTATTTATTTGAATCTATTCATTAAATAAAATAATAAGAAAAAAGTCACTTTAAACATAATAGTTACTTAAATTCTTTTCTGAAATAATTTGGATAGAAGATGATTTATAATGAAATCTTGTACTAACAATCATTATTAACTAATTATAAATCATTATTAACTAATTATTATTTTTAAGTTCATAAGTTTCTATCAATTCCTGTAAAATGATATTTACAGTGGAGTAATTTAGTTGCACAAAAGAAAATTCTCAATTTAAATGAAAATAGCTGCCTAGGGAAAATGTTTTGATAGTGCTTAATAAAGTATTATTTTACTTGCTTTCCAAACCAAAATTTTCCTTAGTCACTGGTTTTTAGTTAATAATCTTTTTTTTATATATAATTCTTGATATATATAAAAAAAGTTTAGTGAAATTTCAAATTTTCCATTGTATTTATAACCAAGAAAATTTCTATTCAGGAAATTTATTTTATTTTTGGTGAACAAAGATTTATAAAATTAATAATCATTATTTTATTTTATAAGAACATATATTTATAAAGTTTTAACTGAATATTATGTAAGGTTTATATTTTCCTCTTACTTGAGTTAAGACTGGAATAATTAATGGAAAACATGCTTCTGTTACACAATAAATAAAAATAATCCTCTGTAAAATATGATAAAGATATAACAGTAAGCATTTCAAAAACTGTGATGAAATATTTTATGATGTATACATTTTTCTAGTTTAGGAGTTTATTTTATGCTTGATTTAAAATTAATTTTTTATACTACAAAGAAATTTTTAATCTTGGAAATAATCAGAACTATACATATGTATAATTTAGTTTAGTCAATTTTTCCTAGTTAAAATTTCTTAATTTATTGAAATTTAGTTATTATTTTACTTTTTGTGTAGTTTAATGTAATTTTGATATTTAAATCGGAGTGAATCACTTGTAGTAGTTGTGACATCTTTAAATGCTTTTATATTAATATGCTTTTAGTTAGTTTATTCACATACATATTTAAGCAAATTATCATATTCTTAATTTATGTAATTATATGCTAGCTGTCCAGGAAGAACGACAAAGGACAAAGGAACGCAATGAAAATGAAGTTGAAAGCACGAGCAATTCGCAAAATGATATGTCTATAGATAGAATTCTAGAAGCTGAGTTGAGAGTCGAGCCTAAGACAGAAGGATTAGATACAAGTGTAAGTATATGTTCATGAAGGAATTTCATAGGTTTTGTATTTTTTCATTCTTTTATTGAGCATGGATAAAGATATAAACACATTATTTTAGGTAAACCTTTTGTTGCATACAATTTTCATATTAAACTTTATGAGAATAAAAGAATGTTTTTTTATCATCATGTTTAGATAAAATGTAACAGTTTTTAGAAAAAGAGAATGGTTAAAAACATTTTTATCTGTTTGTTATTCTATAAATATGATATACTGAAAAAAAATGTATACATTATTCAAAATGCTTTTAACAGTTTAGAAAATAACTATTGTAGTTATGTTTGAAAAAGAAATACAATTACCATATGGATATATAAAACATAACTCTCTCTCTCTCTCTCTCTCTCTCTCTATCACACACACTCTGTGTTGGCTATCAAAGGTCAACATAAGCAAGGAATATGTAAATTATATCTATTATTCAAATAAAATTTAAGACAAAAAGGAAAATATTAAAACTAAGCTTAATTCCACTGATGTGATGTAAATATATAATGGAGTTTGCATAACCAATAACTCATGTTACATATCCCAGTGTGAAAGATTGAAACTTTGAATGTATGCTTATAAACAGTCTACATTGTTTAATGAATTATCAAAGTTCATATGGTATATTTTAGGACGATCTATGGTGTGCCAAATATTTTATTACTGTTAATATAAATGTAATGATAGGCAACAGAGGTGAACACCAAGGCAGAAATAAATATTGGTGAGCATTGAGAAATTGGGACATATTACATAACATTAAAATCATTAATATTCATAATTGTTTAACTACAAAATTCTTGTAGATAGAGAAGGACAACTAGGCTCTAAAACTTCAAATATTTAGCAGTTGCTTTTGAATAATTTAATACCTTCTTTTCCATAATAGTTTAATTCTAATCTCGATTTACAGTAGAACCTATTTAAGTCGAACCTCGATAAGTCGAAAACCTCCACAACTGAAAAAAATTTTTTCCCCCTTCCCTTCAAGCCCCAAACCTCCATTACTCGAAATTTCAACCCTATATAAATCGAAATAATGAGTCAATCCCCACAAGTCAATTTGGTATATATTTTCCCTCCGTAACTCGAAAAAAATTGAACCTCTGCATCTCGAACATTAGCAATGTTTAATTTCGCAATCTTTTTTACAACCTTTACAACTCGATCACTTGAAACTAATTACCTCTATAGCTCGAAGAAAAATAAGTTACCGACTTTAAGGATTTGCCGACAATGCACGTCATTGTTTCTTAGAAAACAATGTATGAGTATATAGTAAATAGAATAACCAATTCTATGAAATAGTAACTCGAAAGAAAAAGAATTTTTGCTCTTTATAGCTTAGATAATGCTATAGATAAAGAACGATCGAATTGTCTAAAGCAAAAACAATCAAAACAAACTTTTTATTATATAATATTTTTAATTTTAAGGTTGTTTCGAATTATTTTGATTTTTTATTGTAGTATATAATATAGCTTTTAAGTTGCAAATAAACATGTTTATTACCTCTATAACTGTTGAATATTTCCTTGCAAAATCCGCGTAAGTCGAAATACTCCATAAGTCGAAAACTCTATAATTCGAATTATTTGGCGTCTCCCTTGAAGTGCAACTTACAGAGGTTCTACTGTAGTATGTTTTTAGTATGATGTACTAGTAGTAGTAATCAGTTGTGGGTTTTAGTTATATCAGAAATGTAAACATGGCATATGTAAGAGTAGATTTGTCTGGTAATGGATTCATTTTATCTCTTTGCCTTATCAACTGTCTGTTATAACTTCAGTACCTTATTGTAATATAAAAATCCTACTATCATTGTGGCACCTCCAGTCTTAGATGTAACCTCTGTGGTACTTAAAAAATAAGTTAAGATTTACTTCACAAAACGTCAAGAAATTCATTTGTCCTTGTAAAGAATTTAATTTCCTTTGCAGCTGAAAACACTTCATAAGATTAAATCAAAAAAATAATTCAATTAATAGAAGCTTTTGAACAAGTTCTTTGTTAAGCCCAACAACTCTAAATTGTACATACAGACTCTATAATTTTCAGTTAAGATTCTTAATGCTGTAATTCTATTCATGTTAATTGCATGAAAAACAACTCATTTTTGTTTGGTTTTATTACAAAATTATTACAATCATTTTAATTGGTCAGTACAATTGATGTGCTTCTTAAACCCAATAATCACATTACTATGGCTTCATTTCTTCTTTTATGAAGACTGGCTTCTCAGGAAATTAATTTACAAACTTGATGAACCTCCTTTCTGTTGTTAAACTTTGAAAACATGCAGATTCCGGCACTATGCTTTTTTATAAAGAACAACTTCCTACTCAGGAACTATGAGGAAATACTTTTCTATATAAAACAGGCTTTCTGTTCCTGCTTTTATATTAATATTTATATATGGAGGATATCAAAGATCAAGTATTTCACGTACTGGTTGTAACGTAATAGCTAGGTTGCACAAAAAAAAAAAAAAATTTAAGTTTTCATTTTATTGATATACAGTGTAATGGGTAAATAAATAATTTCATGTGGGATTGATGAAAAAAATGACTTAAACTTTTTAGTATAGTTGTATCACCAATTGTGTGTAAAACTGACAAGCATCCAAGTTGTACAGATTCAGAACTGTGTTTAAATCTAATCTTAAAACCTAGTATTATAGAGAACAGTATTTTTTGAGAAATTTAAATTACAATAAAAATAATTTTAATTTTGATAATTAAAATTGTAAGTTAAATATTATCAAAAGAAAAGATTGATTAAACAATTCTATAATAAATATTTAATTTTTTTTTTTTTAAAAACTGCTTTGAACCACATGTATCTAACTAATACTTCTGGCATGTAATCGATTTGTCAATTTATGCTTTTAAAATTAATGTTTAGCTTTCCACATAGTCAATGATCGAACTATATTTAGTTACATTTTTTGTAATAAGCCATGTATAAAAATGATTATGTCTGTAATTGTATTGTTGATTCTATCCTGAAAAGTTAAATTAAATTATTCCTCATTGTTAATTTATGATTGCAACATTGTATGAAATTCATGAAATTTATTAATAATTATAATCATGTCATTATACTATTTAACAGAGATATTATTTGAGAAATTTTTTTTTAGTGTTTTTTATAAAAAATACTGTAAAACTTACCTTACCTTACAGAGGTGTTATTTGAAAAAAAAAAAAAAAAATTTTTGTGTTTATAAAAAATACTGTAAAATTTGCCTGACAATTTATATTTATATAATATTAAATCATATTGAATTTTCTAATTCTAAGTTTTTGAATCTAATTTATTGAAAATTTATGAAACTAATTAGCTGAGAATACTTTTTCCCCTCTCATTTTCACACTTATTATTTCATAATATAACTGTGGATAATAGATGAAAAAATCATATTTATTAAAATTTTTATATGTTGAAGTGTAGCTGTATCTTATTTATATTTTGAGTTAGATGTTTTTCATATTCCTTCTTATATAGTGGTTTGTTAAGCAAGAATGCCCTGTATCACCTCAAAAAGATTCTGTGATTAACATATGTCAAGCTGCAGATAAGCAACTTTATCAACTTGTGGAATGGGCTAAACACATACCGCATTTTACGGAGCTTCCTCTTGAAGATCAAATGGTCTTATTAAAAGCTGGTAATTACAGTGCTTTTATTTCTGTTCTGTTAAAACTTGTTTTCTCTAAAAGTTCTATTTTAAACAAGTATATTAGAAATTGTTTCTTGTCTGTGCATTATATTTATAAATATTAGAAAGAATATAAATAAATATTGGCATAGCAATGATTATTTCTGAATCATATTTCATTTATGTTGAGAAAGTTTTGATGAAGTTTCTTGAAAAAAATAATCAGAATTGAAAATGAGGACCTCTCCCTCCCCCTATAAATAACTGAATTATGCATTGTAATTTCAAATTTACTTATTCTGGTTATATTTCATTATCAAATATAGTTAGTTGAATTAATTATGTAAATTTGCAAACTTTTTTTTTCTGTCTGAATTGTTAACTATGGAAAAAAAAATTAAATGGAATACATTTAATTAAAAATGTTAATAGTGTTAATTTAATTGTTAATTCATAACTGGGATTTAAAATAAGAATCTTTTGTTAAGCATTTTTATCAAATATCATGATTTATTTTCTAATGCTTTTTTAAATTCTTGTAATTTTTTTTTTTTTTTTTTTTAACATGCATGAAGGATCAAACTTAAAAAATAATTAAAAATGTAAATTTCTTTATTTTTCTATTAAAATTCTTTTGTATTTTTGTCGATATGGTATGGTAAGTAGAGATTAAATGTTTCCATACTTTCTCTTGAAATTATCATTTTAATCCCATGATAGAATTTCTTTTTCAGTGTTTATCACAAAATGCTTTTAATTTATCAGTTATTGAATTGAATTTAATATCTTAATTTATTAAATCTATTTAAACCATATGATACATTAAGGCTTTACCACTTATCTAAAAAAAAAAAAAATTGTGATTCTAAATATTCTGATGTAAATACATGTGATAATATATTTTCATTTGAATTTTTAAAATATTAAAATAAATTTGTAGTGATTTAAATAGGCATTTAAAAACGTATAATTGTAATTTATTACGTACTAGGTCTGCAAATATGGTTACATTGAGTTTTAATTATCTTAAATTCTAACAAAAAAATTTTATATAGTTGGAGGAAAATTGTTTTCTTAATTTAATATAATTGCTGCAAGATTATTATTTAGTTTTAAAATATGTATTTAAGTTATTTGCATTTGCATTACAAATGAAAAGAAATTTGTTTTCTATGTTTTTTAAAGGTTGGAATGAGCTCTTAATTGCTGCGTTTTCTCATCGCTCTATTGATATTAAAGATGGGATCGTACTAGCTACTGGGCTTGTTGTTCAGCGAAATAGTGCGCATAGTGCTGGTGTAGGTACAATTTTTGAACGAGTACTTTGTGAATTAGTTGCAAAAATGCGAGAAATGAAAATGGATAAAACAGAATTGGGATGTTTACGAGCCATTGTACTTTTTAATCCGGGTAAGAAAAAATTTTCAATTTATCGCTTTATAATTAAGTAGTTTTTATTTGTCAAACTATAATAATGCATTACATTTAGTCTAAATAAGCGAATGAGATAATTTTCTGCATTATGCACTGAAATAAATCTATAAAATCAGTAGTTTGTAGTTAATATCACTCCTTCCAACATTTATGGATTTCTGTAAAATACACAGGTTTGAATTCATTTTGATGGATTTATGAAGCATTATTTTAAAAGGATTTTTCACACATTAGGGTATTTATTTTTTTAAAATTACACAGCATATTGAAAGCGAAAATAAACGGCTGATATATCAACTGTTTGAGGAAATATACACTCAAGAGCCAAAACATTAGGACCACCTGTCAATAACGAGTTGGCCCACCTTTGGCGCGCAACACATCTTCAACCCGCCTTGGCATGGATGCCACAAGTCCTTGGTAGATGGCCGGAGACAGATTGTACCAGATGTTTTAAGTAACGGTCACGCAAACCGAGATATTGCGAATTGGTGGTCTTTGAACTCTGAGCTGCCGTCCTAGGACATCCCAAATGTATTCTATCGGATTGAAATCCAGTGAGTTAGGCGGTCAGGACATTAACTGGAATTCAGCATCATGTTCCTGGAACCACTCCAACACAATTTTAGCCTTGTGGCAAGGGGCGTTGTCCTGTTGGAACATTCCATTTCCAGCTGGAAAAACAGAGGCCATGTAAGGGTGCAACTGGTCCGCAATGATGTTCAGATACTCTGTAGCATTCATGGTCTGCTCTACCACAGCCACGGGTCCCAGAGACGCCCAAGGGAACGTCCCCCAAAGCATAATACCGCCACTACCGGCCTGTGTATGACCTACTGTACATTGAGAGAGCAACTGTTCGCCTGGAAGACGACGTATCCTGACACGGCCATCGGCGTGATGAATGACAAACCGTGATTCATCTGACCAGGCAACTCTCTCTCACTGATCCATGGACCAGTCACGATGTTCCCAGGCCCAGCGCAGGCGCAGTTGGCGATGACGCTTGGTCAGCAAATGCACACGAGTGGGACGTTTGCTGCGTAGCCCCATATCCAAGAGTGTCCGCTGAACAGTGTGCTCCAATACTATTCTACTTGGCCTTGCATTGTATTGAGCTGTCAGCTGAGTCACTGTCTGGCTCCGGTTTTGCTTCACCATGAGAGACAGTCTCTGACGACCTTTTTCTTTGATAGCGTGTGGACGTCCAACACCATGTTGTCTACTGCTGGTTTCACTGTCATTCAGCCACTTTGCATAAGTACTAACAACTGTAGATCGCGAACAACCCACGAGTCGTGCAGTTTCGAAATACTTGTTCCGAGCCTTCGAGCCATTACAATCTGCCCTCTATCAAAGTCGCTTAGATCCACAGCCTTTCCCATCACACACAGAAGTAAGTGAAAGAATGATTCTTAAATACCACTTCCACCTGATCAAGTGCCTTCCACGTCATCCAGGCGAGTTCATTGCAAAATGTAGGGGTAGTCATAATGTTTTGGCTCTTGAGTGTATATATTTCCTCCATTACTGAGTACTCACATTTTCATGTTCTACCATGACTGTACATCTGTTATTTCTAAAAATGTTTATTCCAGATTATTTTCAAATCCTAAATATACTTTCTAAATCTGGCTCATTATTTTTACTACTTTAGTTTTGAAAATCATTATGATTAAAAAGAAAAAAAGAATTTTAAATTGCTTTTTAACTATGAATATGAAATTATTTTATTACTTCTGTATTTTTTGTAAATAATAAATAAAAATGTCTCAATTCTTATAACTCTACTATAATGAGCAAGTTGAATTTTAATAAAAAACTGTGCAATATTCGTAGATCATTCACTGAAATTAATAACCTAATCAATAATTATCGATTGGATTTATGAAGATGAGCATTAATATAAGAATTTAAAAAAATCTCTTCATTTTGTTTGCAGTTTAAAATATACTATGTATTAAATTTTCACCAGATATATTATATACAGAGAAATTATTGTAAAATGTAATTTTTATATAGCTCATATTTTCTGAAGATCAGTCTATAATATTTTAGCTTACAGTGTTTGAATATCACTTAAGTTAATTTGAATATCAAATAAACAGTTTTAAATACCTTCACAACAATTCATTTAGCATTAATTTAAGTGGTTTATAATGACTTCAGTCATATATATATATATGTAAAATGGACTTTTGACTGAAAAATATGCTATAATATATGTGAAAATTTTATATTGTTATGTAAATATCAATTAAAAACATTTTCAAACCCTTTTTATTTATTTATGCTTTTTTTCTTCTTTTTTTTTTTTTCTTCTTTTTTTTTTTAAATAGAAGTTAAAGGGCTGAAATGTGCACAGCAGATTGAAAATTTAAGGGAAAAAGTTTATGCTTCATTGAGGACTACTGTAAACAAAACTATCCAGATCAACCTGGACGTTTTGCAAAGCTCTTGCTTCGTCTACCTGCTTTACGGAGTATAGGACTCAAGTGCTTGGAACATCTGTTCTTTTTTAAGCTTATTGGAGATACTCCAATTGATAATTTTTTAATGTCAATGTTAGAAGCTCCAGTTGATCCATGATAACATTTCTTTATTATTATAAATAAAATGTTTCTGTAATAAAAAAAACAACTTCATTTCTGTTATTGTGGCCTTTTATATATGTGTTTTATTTATAGTGATTTAAGTCATGCTTTCACCATTATCAAAAGAAAAAAAGGCATCTCTATTTATTTAAATGTAGTTCAATATTAATCTGAAAATAAAGGCATTACATATCAAAAATTTAGCACTACACTATAACAATAATAGTTTGCAAAATCTTTTAATTTTTTAAAAATAAATAATATTCTTTTTTAAAGTTTGATTTTCTTATTTTATCTTTAACAACTGTTAATTATTGTTGGACAAAAGTGATTTGCTTTTAGAAAACCAATCATCCCTCATTAAACCACTATTCTCTCTTTTTTGCCATAAAAGTAGAATTAAGAATCCTCTAATTATTATTGACATCTAATAGTCCCTTGATAAGATTCCACTATGACAACCACCATTGAGTTTTTGGTACAACGGTGTTTAGTATAGAAGCCTATTCCCTGAAACTGTATAAAACAATTGCACTTTATTTTGACTTTTAACTATGCTTTCAATGTTAGTGGCATGTTGAAAGTTTATGTTTGCATGATTCATAGTAAAAAAAAATATTGGTAACTTTCACTTAATAAGTAAACAACAAGTGACACAGTACTATGATTTGGAAACAGAATAAATACTTTATTTTCGATTTTCTCTTTGCAAAAAGATGAGGGAAGAATGGAAAGCATTCCTTTTCATTAAAAACTTAATCTACTGCAAAGATCCAAAATCACATGTCTGGTTTATTCAAGGTCAATTCTTATGCATAAATTTTTTGCTATAATTGAATGAAATTTAAAATTCATGTAATTGTAGTGTATGGATTCATAACAAATTAATCACTGCATGAGATTCAATTTTGAGTTATAAATTTATAAACTTTTTCGTTTTTATGGAGATGTTTTCTTCTCTTTAATTCGATAAAACAATTTTAGATGTGAAATAGAAAAAAATATTGATTTATGAGTACAAAATTTAAAAAAAAAAAAAACACCTTCTAGCTGATAATCTGTTTTCTGGTCATTTATTTGCTTTTACTTAGGAAGAAAAGATTTGTGAGAAATAAAAGAGTCATTGGTTTTAATTAAAAAATCTATGCATTCAGTATTGATAACTAAAATGCAAGATCTTTAAAAAAAAACAATATAAGAATTTTTCCAATATAAGAACCGATATTAACTATTGAAATCTCTTAAATCTAATGCTCCTGCCTTTATCCGAGTTTTATGAGATATCAGACAGGCAGTTTAATGAGAGCTGACTGTATTAAGAAATATGTTTAAATTTTAATTTTATTAAAATTTGCTTTTTATTCATTAATAAATAAATGATAATTTACATATAATGAAATATTTGCATTTTTATAACTTTTTAATTAGTTAAAATAACATAAACAAGATGAATATATTATTTATTTTATCTTTAAAATATTCACTTAAAGGGGTATTTATTTTTGTATATATGTTTTTTTTTTTTTTTTTTATATTACTTATCCTTCATCAGAATTTTAGAGAAAGGATATAATTTGTTTGTTCACTTGGAAGATTATTAGGAATGTGTAATTTAATTTTTTTGCTGTATAAATATTTATTTATGTATTTCTTTTATAGTAATTTATATGCTTCATATATTTAAAACTTAAAGAATTGCATGTGTATCTTCTATAAAGTGTAGAATCTCATGTATTGTTTTCAGCTAAACTTTTATTCAAAATTCAATTGTTTTTTATGTTTTCAATTAATGTTTAAACCATTGAATTTCATTGTAAAATTGGTATGTCGAACAGGAAAATTTTTATTGCTTGCATTTAATGTAAATAATTTTATCCAATCCTTTTAAAAATTACTATTGATTGTTTGATTTTACATTTTTGTGTGTATTTCTGTTAAAATGATAAATCTTTTAAATCAAATCTTTTTTTTTTTTTTTTTTTCTCAAAATGT
Source organism: Caerostris extrusa (assembly GCA_021605095.1). Classification (NCBI taxonomy): domain Eukaryota; kingdom Metazoa; phylum Arthropoda; class Arachnida; order Araneae; family Araneidae; genus Caerostris; species Caerostris extrusa. The sequence goes on from BPLR01002848.1 coordinate 65,122, forward strand.
AAAGATTTTAAAAGGGATAAGAAAAGCCATTGAAATTAAAAATTTTCTTTTCAAATCAGATCAGGGCAATCTAAAAAGTATTCCATTAATGTTATACTACCAGCATTTAAATAAATACTTTTGCACATTATGAACGTTTTGGTATATACTTAAGTTTTAATTTTCAAACTGGAATACGTTGTAAAAATTATTTATGAAATCTGCTTTTATTTCGAATTTTCGTTGATCTTTTTCTCAGTGACAAATAAAATTGTGACATATATATATATTTATATATATATATATAATTGTGTGTGTTTTTATTTATTCTCAATTCAAATACATGGAGAATTTTGGAAACTAAATATAATGTTAAGATGTAGGTTGTAGTTTCCTTATGTATTGTTATTTAATCAATTATTTGACACTAAATAAGTGCATGCTATTTTGATTATATATATATGTATATATATATGTGTATAGTTCTTACATTCTAGAATATGATTTAATTTCAAATTTTAAATGGAAATTATTTTTTTTTATTATATAAGGTAATAATATTTATTCTACAGTAATCATAAAGGCTACATGATTTTAAAGGATAAAATTTAGATCTGTGAAGCACTGTAATTTCTCAATTCAAATAACAATTTACATTTTTTGTCAATATTTTTCTTATAAAAATGTCATAACCTCATGAATGAAATACGATAAATGGTTAGATTAAATGAATGTCTAAAGAATGATTTTAAATTCCTATTGTAATATGTATGTATAAAGAAGCATCAATACAATAAATGTCTGACATCTTTGCACAAATATAAGAGTTGTAAATTTTAAGTGTTTTAAGAATTTTCAAGTTGCTATTTGAATCACTTATTTCTTAAAATATTTGTTTTCAATTATATATTATTGCTATTAAAATAACTCTTGTTTTAAATATTATTTAATGAATGAAAATGCTTTCAGAAAAATTATTTATTTTTCACATGAGAACATATTAAAAAATGTTAATTTTCTACAAATGTGATTTTATTTGTGAAAATTAAAAATGAATATTTACTTTATAAGGCATTTTCAATATAATACTTCAGCTCACTGCCAGACTATATTATTCATAAAAAAGTAGCCTTTATTCTGTGATTGCTGTTTTTCTTTTTATATTTATACATTAAATATTGTTATATATTGATGTCTTAGGTGTATCTTTATAAAATGTTTAAAATATTTGATGTGTCTTATTGTAATACTTTCATACTTTAGTGTTTAAATATATGCGTTAATATTTGTAATCTTAGTCATCTCTTATGATAGATCATTGTCAACAATAAATTTAATCATCTATCCTGCATGTAACATTATTTTACATTTTAAAATCATTTTGATTTGATGTAATTTTGTGGGAACTTAGATGCAAAATAATGAAATAAAAAAAATTATATGTTATCAAATCTATGTTTTATTTTTTAAGTTTTTTGCTATAACCAAATTTATTTTTTTCATATTATGAAATTCAAAAATTCGTAATGATAGAAATAAATAAATTTTGTTTTTTATTTATAAGTCCATTAAGAAGAAATCTTTTTTCTTCAATTAATTTTAATTTTTTTTTCTGTATGGCATTTTGAATTTTCAATAAATTTAAGTATCGCTGATAAATTATTCTGACTCTCTTGAAATCATTTTTAAGTAATTAAAATGCAAGTACTATATACTAGTAATTATATCTACCTTTTTAAGTTCTAAAATCTATTTCCTACAATTAGACTTATTATGAATTTTTAATTAGCTAGCAAAGTCTTTGTTCTGTGAATGGAACTAATTTTCAATTATTTTATAGTTTTTGTTTTTTATGTTTGGAGTTTTTTTTTTGTAAAACTTATTTTATATTGCTTATTAATTTGATTATATTGTATATCAGAATATAATAATATGTAAATATTTTGAAAATATAAGGAAAAGGGTTTATAATTCCTTTTAATATGTTGTGATATAATTTGCAATATATTTGATTTCCAAATTCAGTATATTTTTTATCATTTCGTAAATGCCTATATTTAGTTTATAAAATAGAAATTAAAAGGTTATTTAACAATTTAGATGTAGCTGATTTTGCAATCAATCTTGTACCTTCTAATTAATTCCATATATTTTAAATTTTCAATAAGTGTTTGAGATGTACAAATTATTAAAATTTACAAGCAAAGTTATAAATATTTATTACATCTTTTAATGATCAGTGGTTATATCTATATCTATCCATATAAATGTATATATATATATATATACATTGTTGAAAGTTTTCTTATGTATTTTATTTACTTGTATTATATAGAAACTATTTAGTTTAGTCGTTTGGCAAATAGTTTGCATACTCTTTCTCAACTTCTAATGTTTTAAACTGAAAATTTGAAGCAAAAACAAAATATATTTTATATTTATACATGAATGATAAAAGTGGCTAAGTGTAATCAAAATATGCATAAGTAATTGCATTGTTGAAGGAATTTGATATGTATAGTTTTGAATAAAGTATTTTCATATATACATGGTGATATGTTTCTTGTTAAATTGTTATATGAGAAGAGATTTATCTTCATTGCTAAGTACATTTTTATATACAAAGTTTAAAGTTAACTTAATATAACTTTTTATTTCATTTATTCTGTTTTAATCTTTGTAAATTCAAACTTTTGATAAAGTAAAAGATAAAATATGTAATTATTAAACATATCTATATATTTTATTTTTAACATTGAAGTAAATGTAGTTGTCGTCACTGGAAATTTCATTACTATTTAATTTTGTTTTCTCTTCTGAATCTTTTATAAATGATTAATATGAAATATTACTTCATAAGTTTATAAGTTCATAGTCATAAGTTTAGCAATGTACATTTCCTTAGTTAATTTTTTACGTAACATTTAAAAATACGAGAAAATGTTCTTGGCATATGAAGAGATATTTCAGTTAGTATGTAGTTGTATGCCCAGAAGAGCCTGTGATATAATGTGTTGTGCAAGGATGAAATTTTGGTACCTATGTATAAATTTGTTTCAAGTATTTAAAATAGTTATTGTGATGGAGAAAATACTATTGTGTGAATACGAATATTATATGTGAAAACATATGTATGGTCAAGCATTATTTGGAAGCGCATTGTACACTTACTTGTTTTTGAGTATAAATATATTTTTTACTTTTGATATTCCATTATCGAATGTTTTCTTGAAGATTACTTTGGTTAAAATCTAAATCTGTTTTAACTTTAATATAATTATTAAGTGAGTTCATTTTATTTTTAAATTTGTCATAAACCTCATTTTTTCATCTGCATTTGTGTATCATGTATATATTTTTGTTAGCTTTATATTGAAATCAAAACTTGATATTAAGGGAAGTTTTTTGACCAGTTTTCTTTGTGTTGTAATGCATGCAACAGTTATGTACTTATATATGTATTGAATAAAGCTAATGTTGAAATATATTTGCTGTACTTCAATAAAATTCTGTATTTTACTTGAAATGTCATGATAATACAGCTATGGACCAAAAGAGGTGCACTCTTTAAATATTCAAATATTTTGAACAATTTCTAATAACAATAAATTTTTCATTATTAATCACAGGCAAAAATCAAAATTTTTTATGCTAACTGTTAACACGTGGTGACATTGCCCTTGAGATTTATGCCAACATCAACTATTTTGGCCATGCTAAATATAAGTTCTTGATTACTTTCTGCGAGACTTTGCTGTGAATACTTATTTGTTAGCAACTATTGCAATATCATTACATTAAAATTCCACTATTAAATCAGCAAATCTAAATTTAAATTTGAACCTGAAAATTATATTAAGATGATTTTAAAAGATCATGGGGCAAAGCGTCAAAATTGTTGCACAAATTTAGTTATTTATGTTTGTGAATTAGTAGACTGTGCAATGAATCATTTGTAAAATTTAATTAGTAAAATTGATTTCTTGGGGTTCGAATTTATTTTCTAGCTTCGTGTACAATTTCCATTGACCAAAATTAATCTATTGCTGTCTTGTGATCTTTAAACAAATATGTCTTTTAACTAAAAACTCTATTTTTTATTTATTATTTTTTAAGATATCATAATTTAACCTCATCCTTAATCTATCATTCATCCGTTATTTAAATTATTTTTACATTTTTTTATAGCCAAAAGTGTTTACTTATTGGATCATTTTTAGTTCACAAAGTTTCTAGATTCCAAAAGTTTAATTAGGGTTTTATTTTTATTGCTTGCTATCTTGCTCTTCTTTACTTTATTACAACCAATCGGATTTTTTTTCGTATTAGAAATATTCTCAAAAATTTCATGAAATATGAAGTTTATGTTGATTTTAAACTAGCATGTAATACTAATAACTGGAAGCAACTTTTAAAAAAAGGAATGATTTGATTTGAGTAGATGCTCTGTGAGTTATGCTCTCTGATGCTGCTTTATCTCAATTTATCCAAATGCTGTTAAAATACTGGAGAAAACTTCAACCTGAAAAGTGCGAATCGGTGAATTTTTCCAATAAAATTTTTAAAAAAAACAACAGCCAGCTGAACATCTGCAAATTTACAATATCCATATCCTTGGAAATAACATACCCGAATTTTAGGCATCATCTTCTCTCAAAATCTCACTTTCCAATAGCATTTCCTGTATCTTAAAACGAGAGTAATTAAAAAGTTAAATGCTCTTCAAGCAATTGCGGCTTATTCTGGGGTTGTCGATCCTGGCATCTAATTCAAATAACAAATTCCACAATTCGTAGTTTACTGGAATATGGAGCTCCTAACTTTATCTCATCCAGTCATATGATTTCCAAACACTAAACACTTTAGTATATCATCTTGCTTTACGTTTTACAACAGGTCTTCCGATGTGGACACCGATCTCAATTTTACTTAAAAGAAGCCAGTCAAATTTCTTTGCTGCAGAGACAGTATATGCTGGCAGAGCGCTTTTTTTTTCCTTAAATATATATATATATATATATATATTTTTTTTTTTTTTTTTTTTTTTTTTTTTTTGCAAATCTTGTGCACAATTTAGAAATTCAACCTTCCAATTGAATTCAAAATTTCCCTCCTGTTAGTTTGAATTGCCCATGTTTTCAGATTTTAACTGCATATCTCTGAAAGTAGATATAAAACTAATCCTCACAGATCGTGGATGTTGAGAGTTCACATTTGAAACAGGTGTTCCATATCCGAAAAGTGATATGAAAAACACAAACGTTAGTTCCTATGACATAAGCAGAGGGCATATACGACTATTTACCAAGACATTGAGAGAAAGTTTCAACCGTTGATAACAGACACCGAGGACGTAAAAACTGCATGGGACACATTGAAGCTGCATTTTGAACCAAGCTCGCGTGCATGACTTGCCTGCCTAAAATGATAAGTTCTTTGAAGTGAGATACAACTCTAAAGAAGAAACTATTGACATATTTTAGCAAGAAAATAGCAGAAAAAGGATTCAAATAAAAGTTGTTGGTTTTACTATTCCTGAACTACTCGCATGTTTACAATTTATTCGTCGACTGCCACCAGAATGTGACAATTTAGTCCAGATTCTTTACCGTCTTGAAGATGACGAGTTTATAGCAAGAAATGTTACTGAGCAATTGACAGTCTGGACGAATAGAATTAAGGAACAAAGATAAAGGCAAAGAAAGCAGAGTTTTACGAGATGCTTATACTTTGAAAAGTAAAATGTTGCATCACACGAGAAAACAATGGATTAAGAAATCTGAACACATTGGCCCCGCGTTGGATCCTAAACAAGCATAGCATAAATCATTGAGGGAGCTTCTCGTCTGGGGTAAAATAAATATTAATTAGTTGAATTTAGTCTTCTTCGTAAAAGAACTACGTTATCATGAAATATCCTGCTATCTGGTAGAAATAATTGAAATTTTTTTAATCTTCTCTCGATGTAAAGAGAAATATGAGCTAGCAGAGAAAAACATTGATGTGCTATTTTATCACTTTTATGGTGAATAAAAGCACTATACACTATATTAATCTGTTTTTAATGATTATGATAGAAGATAACGGCTAAGCCACGGAGCTCAACCAAAACCTCAAATTATCATTTAATGATTGTACAATTCTTTTTTATTCTTATTTTGCAATTCAAGTGGCTGTTTAAAATGTTTGATTAGTATTTTTTATATTTTAAATGTTTTTTATAATAAATTAAAAGTGTACATAGATATGCTACACTTACTATTAAATTACTGCTTAATAAATTTGTTTATTTTGAAGATTATTTAAAAAAAAAAAAAAACCAACATATTACATGAAGTTGTATTTTTAATTCATTTTCAGTTTTTCTATCCTATATATTAGGTAATTTTAAAAGATTTGCTTTTTTTAATATTTGTTTTCATTTTCTTGCTTTACCACTTTTTTTTTAATTTTTGTAATTTTCTCTTCCTTTATGGATTTTTTGTAATGTAAATGTATTCATTTTAACAACTTTCAGAAGAAATAAGTTCCGTTTAATTTTTTGTGCTATCGATTCAATTGTTACTGCATACCATCATATGTTATACGTTTTAAGCAGTAAACGCAAAATCAAATTTTTTTTTTCAATTTTATTATTTTTTTATATTTTATTAAATATAAACTTGCACAATAAAAAAATATTTTAAATTACGTTTTATCTTTGTCTAAAGTGGTCATACAATGCGAATAAATTTTTTTCATCTCTTTTTCAGAAATATTTTAGCTTATGATTGATAATCGTTCAAGCCATTAATGTCAATATTTTTTGTCCACGTCAAGTACTGAAATAACTAGGAATCGGGGGAAACGACTTTTGAAAGGGAAATGAAAATACTCCACGTTTTTCGTAATTTTTTTTTTTTTTTTTTTGTTCTAATGCAGCTGGCAAACACTTAGACAGTTTGGTCTTGGATGCCTTAAAGCAAGCGCTGCACAGATGTTACTCACTTTGTATTACCTAGGGGGGCGTGTAACTTGAATATAAGCCACGGACGCGGTGTAACAATGCCCCCGTAACGCTCTACGATCCTATTAGGACCGGGAACTACGGTTTTAAGGAGGTTTCGAACCACTACACACATCCATGGCACCGCCGGGACTCGAGCCCAAAAAACCTGTGGTACCGAGCGCCAGAGTGCTAGTCACTCGGCCATTCAGGCCCTGTTTTTCGTAATATAGGGGAAGTTAAATTTTCTTTCGAATCAAAATCTCGAGCTGACAACACATCATCCAACCTCATCATAATTAATAAACAAAAAAAAAAAAATTGCAATTTAAATGGTTGCTTAATAACAAAATAATATATTTAATCTTAAAGCAGAAATTAAAAGTTCCATAGAATACAAAGTAAAAAAATTGTTACATTTAAAAGCAAAATAGTTAAAATTAAAAGATAAAAATATTTACTATCAATAAAAAAAAATAATGAATTTAAATATAAATCAAAATTAAATTCGATACTATTAGAAACCACACTGGAAAAAAAAAAATTATGGATAAACTTGTTTCGGTCCAATCACTGTGCGTTAGTGATAATAGACAACTGTTTATTTTGAAATGCCTACAATTACTTCAAATTTTAAGTTGAAGTGGATGTCAAAATCTCGAAAAGAAACTAGTTTTGCCTATAAGTAAGATATGTCTCACTTATTCTATTAACCTATTCTATTCTATCACTTATTTTATCTCACTTATCATATTTCTATTAAATTATAATGTATATATATATATATATATATATATATATTATATATATACATTATATATATATATATATAATATTATAATTTAAATTATAATTTTTCAATGTAGAAAGGATAAAATACTAAACAGCTGTTAATATTAAGTTAAAATAATTATTTAAATCATAGAAATAAATGTTGATTTTAGAAATCTTACGACAAAATAAAATTAAATGATTGAAGTTTTTAATACAGCAATCTACTGGCTTTATTTCTGAAAGTGTACAGAATTTTGTATTGCGCGATACTAAATTCTGTAACTGAAATCAGATGTTAAAAATCAGTGCTTTACACTAAAATTAAGAAAGTAAATGCATATTTTGTTTTCTTAAAGCACCTGAATTTTTTTTCACTGAAATTGAGAATTTATTTGTGCTAAGATTTATGAAGAAGCACATAACATTTTGAATCAACGACCAAATGATTTTTTTTTTTTTTTATTTTTATAAATGTTCTTCAATTGTTCTTAGGTTGTTGATCAAATCTATTCTTGGAGCCTTTTCAAATAATTTTTTTAATGAATATTGAATATTTATGGGCCTCCTTCCACTTAAATAGGGTGATTATATCCCGATATATGAGCCCCCTAGTTATCATATCGTTCACAGAAACTGAATAAAATTTTGGTTTAAGGTATTTTGAGGTATGCGCTCAAGAATCATATGAAAAACAACAGTTACAGTGTGCAAAATTTCTAAAATTTGAAATGGCGACACATAGTTTTTTTTTTTTATTAGAATGTGATGCTCATAGTGAAAAATCACGAATTGTGTAGGAACGGTACCCGTATCATGAAATCTCCAGCACTAAATAGACTAAGAAGAAAAGAGAAAGCAAGTGTGATTCTCACCAGAGCATGCCTCTAATCCCAGGGAACTGAAACTCCCTCGAAATGAGAAACACAGACCAAGGTATGCAGATTTCCTAGTTTGGCGTAAGACACCGTCATGACTGAACTCATCGCACTAGGTGAAAGAAAAGACACCGTAAAATGCAAGCCACGTATCTTGCTCTCTTGCATTCCGAACAACATGCCGCTTACAGAGAAACAACTTGAGGGAATTTTAAGAAAGAAACCCCATGAAACCATGAGCTAGGCCTAGTCTCGTGTTCTGCAACAGCTGTACGAGACTTAATACGCAAATTTGGAGAAACTAGTTGCACATGCGATCGATCTCGGCCTGGAAGAACTTCTGTTCCTGCGAGACTGTTGCAGAAATCCATGACAGGATAAGCGAAGTTCATCTTGAAAGTGCAAGCGGTGTTTCACCCATTCGGCAGTTGCCGTATTCTACGATCCGAAAGTTTCTGCGCTTTGTTCTCTACACATTTCCGTATCGGTTCTAAGCGTGTCTGGATATTTCAAGCTGGTGGTAACCAACGCGAAGTCGCTTAATGAATTCCTCATCCGGTAAGATAACGGTTGGCCTTTAAGCATTCTGTGGACGGACGTGGCTCATTTCTCGTTGAATGATAACGTTAACTCGAAGAACTGCATGCACTAGGTGGAGGATAATCCCTCATGAAGTGGTTGCTCTTTCCTTACAGTTGGAAAAAGTGACTGTGAGGGGTGATATAACAAGCACCTTTATCCTCTGCACTTACTCCTTTGAAGAGGTTACTGCCGAAGGTCTACAAACGTGCATGGTAACGAGTGGTCGCTACCTAGAAACGTTCTTTAAACTGTAGGTGCCGGTCTGTTTAGCCTAAAGGGAGCACAAGATGACCGTAGAGCGACAAACCAAACCAAACCTAGAAACGTTGACTAACGTAATTCCTGATTTGCAACAGCGAAATGATCTTGTTAGAAAGCTATTCTTTATTCATACAAATTTCTCTAATCTTTTGTTTACATCCGAGTCCGACGTCATGTGCTGAAGGGATTTAACTGGTTGTGACGTTGGACACGGATGTATAAAGCCCATGAAGTGTGTGGGTTCAATGGAAAAAGAAAAAGAGGGAGAAATGGTTGGTTGGCTGGCTCACAGACAGGCAACATGATTTAATCATATTTAAGTAAAACCAAAAATATGGCTTTTTGTTGGTTGTACCTTTTATTTTATATATTTAATAAAAATTTACTTGCATAAGTTAATTAGATGTAGTGATTCGCGCTTCTTCTATATTCTACACCACGGCACTCTACTAAATTTTCCAACATATCTGACGTCTTGTGAATGAAAGATTGCGTTCAACCACAAATAAAGTCTTTCTTAACACAACAGTTTGGTGACAAAGTTATTTCTCACCATTTCATGTTCTGTGGCTGTGAAGGTCCCTCGACACACTCCTAGGATTTCTGGATGTAGAGATAATTGAAATCTTATTGAATACATTTAATTCTCAAACTGCATCTGATTTGAAAGATGTCATTAAGCGTGAAGTTGAACATATTCCTCTGGTCATGCAATATCGAATCTACATCTGAAACAAATTGTTTTTGCACTATTAATATAAGAGTATTTTCTGCATTTTCTATTTCTTGTTCTGATAACTCGCCTCCTTTTCTGTAATCTTCGATCATTCACGAATTTTTAATAAATCTAAGAATCCAAGAAACTAATCTAATTATGCTCGAGTAGTTTGAAATCCTAACTTTAGATTTTCTTCAGGTAAATTGAGGTTGCAAAGCTTAAGCTTCTTTCTAGCTCTATACCAGGACTTTGGCAATTTTGCAAGCCCCTCATCCGATGAGTCTTCTAACCACGATGGCCATTCCTATTAGCGAAATTCAATCATTTTATTTGGAAATATCCTTCTTAAAAGCAAATCTATAGGATTTTCCTTTTCCGGTACATGGTGCCAAAGTAAAAATAAAAAGTAAGCACACGATTATTTCTTTAACATCCTGTTAGCCCCAAAAATTGATAATTTATCTCGCTTGATTCAGTATAAAATCACTCCAAAAAAAAGTTATTATAATATATTTGGAATACTAAAGGCAGTGAACAGAATTGGCTAACCTATCACCAACATAGCATTGATTAATTTCAATCGGAGAATAACTCTTTTAGAGGGGCAACTCGAGACTTCACTTTAATTCATTGAACTCTTACCCTGTTCTCAAAAAATAGACATGCAGTTTAAGCTACCTTGGAAGCATCAACACAAGTATGCATCTCCAACTAGATCATCTTTAAATTTATTAATTTTATTTCACCATTTCAGAAATTGTTTTAAAGCATCATCAGGCAAAGGCTACCATGCATTTCGCAATAGAATTTTAGGTGGCAAAGTTGCAGTACAAAAAAATCATAAGTGGATCGAAATTTTTCTGTACAATTGCCAAAAAAAATCTTTTCATTATATAGTGATCATTTTTAAAATCATCCTTACAAACATTGCACCTTAAAAACATCTTTATCTAAATTACATAAAATTCACAAAACTTTGGTAATCCCTGAACTTTTTAGCAGTTTATTTACATTCAACATTACTTTCTGAATTTAGCAAATTAAAAACTCGCCAAAAATATTTCTAAGTTTTAAAATAAATTCCTCTTGTTGTTTGACATCGGCCAGTCTCACAACACAATTGTCAACATACAACAAAAATTTTAATCTATCGGCTCTTTCTGAATCTTCTGCAAGCAGATAGTCAAGCAAATGTGATAATGCTACAGCTAACAAAAAGGGACTCGATAAGACACCGAAAACTTCTCTACAGTATCTATGACCAATTTCTGAATTTTTCAAAAGTTAAAAGATTCTTTAAAAATCTCGTATGTTCAGTGGCAATACTTAACTGAAGGAATGCCTTTTCAATATTCTCGAATATCTCAAAAAGGATAACTTCGCAACCTATCGAATATATTTGGAATTTGTTCAATTAAATTTGGTCTTTTATATAACAAATCATTCAAGGAACTCTTTCTATACTAAAGGGCCGACGCATCAAAAACTAGTTTTTTTTATAATAGGGATACTATCGATTTTCATGACCGGACTAGGCGGCAGAAAATTAGAAGATGAGTTCTAATTCCTTAAATAAGGCTCTATAATCATTGAAGAACTCTCACCATTGATTACTAGCATATTTTTTTTTATGAAGCTTCCAAGTCAATTCTTTATTAGTAGGCAACTCAATTGTATTTTCTTTAAAGGGTAAACAAAGTTCATATCTAATTTTCGTAGTATTTTTAAATTTTTCTACCCTTTTTAAATGCTCCTTAATTTTAAATTATTTGATGTGGCTTTGGTTTTGATATCTGCTTCTGTGGAAGCACTTTGATTAAACTATTCG